>SJYV01032537.1:42436-68438 GCA_006410875.1 Neotragus pygmaeus | reverse complement strand
GAGGACTGATTGAAAAAGAAAGTAAAAAAATCTGGCAATTAGAAACAGAAATAACTACAGATACAGAAAATATTTTAATCAAGCAAGATATTAAGAACAACTATGTGTTAAAGCTTTTGGAAAAATAAAGAAAATATAGACCTTAAATTGCCAAAATTGACCCTAATTATGGAAAGTTTAAATGAATCAATAACAATTAAGAAAATCAAGTGGTAATCCACAACTTCTTACTAATTTTGGAGCTATATTTTAATCAAGTTGTCAAAGAACAGATAATCTCTATTTGTACAAGTTAGCTGGGCCGGCGCACTAAGCGCGGCCAAGAGGACCTACTCCACGTCCGAGGACAGTGGCAACCGGGAAGAGACACCCCACATCAGAAGACAGGGGAGACCGGGGGGAGACACCCTGCGTCAGAAGACAGGGTGGTGGCTGGGTAGAGCTACCCCTCGTTCAAGGCCAGGGGCGGCTGGAAGAAGCCACCTCGTGCTCGAGGCCAGGGGCAGAGACCCTGAGGAGCCACCCCAAGCCCCCAGGCCAGGGGCGGCAGCTGGGAGGAGCCACCNGATTCACAGACTTTAAAAACAAACCAATGGTTATCAAAGGGGAAAGGTGCGAGACGAGATATATTAGAAGTTTGGGATTAGCATATATATCGGTGTTAGGTTGCTAAGTGGTGTCCAACACTTTGTGGACCCATGAATTGCAGCAAGCCAAGATTCCCTGTCCTTCACTATCTCTCAGAGTTTGCTAGAACTCAAGTCCATTGAGTCGGTGATGACATCCAACCATCTCATCCTCTGTCGTCCCCTTCTCCTTCTGCCTTCAGTCTTTCCCAGCATCAGGGCCTTTTCCAATGAGTCAGCTCTTCGCATCAGGTGGCCAAGGTATTAGAGCTTCAGCATCAGTCCTTCCAATGAATACTCAGGACTGACTTCCTTTAGGATAGAATGGTTGGATCTTCTTGCTGTCCAAGGGACTCTCAAGAGTCTTCTCCATCACCACAATTCGAAAGTCCACAATTCCAAAGTATCAATTCTTCAGCACTCAACAGCCTTCTCTATGTTCCAGTCTCACACCCATACAGATTACTAGAGAAACCATAGCTTTGACTATATGGACCTTTGTTAGCAAAGCGATGTCTCTGCTTTTTAATATGCTGTCTAGGTTTGTCATGGTTTTTCTTCCAAGGAGCATATTTTATGGTAATCAACTGTACAGGACCTACTGTATGGCACAGGGAACTCTATTCTTTATTCTGTAAAACCTATATGGGAAAAGAATCTGAAAAAGAATGGATATATGTATATGTATGACAATCACTTTGCTGTACACCTGAAACTAACACAATATTGTAAATCAACTCTACTCCAATGTAAAATAGAAATTAAAAAATAATCACAGCAAAAAAACCCACAATACATGCCTCAAATGATGGCTGAAGATAGTAGTCAATGCCTGTAATATACTTCTAAATCTCCTGATTGAGAATGGTCAGGGATGAGCCCAGAATGCATGGAGAGGGAAAAAAGAAAAAAAAAATCTTTGCATAAATACAAACAAGTTAGGAAATCAACTGAAGGTAAAAAGTCAAGATTCAAATACAAGGAAACCTGCAAGAGAGAGCAGAGTCCTGGCGGTCCCAGAAGGGCCACTGGTAGCAAGGCTGGGAAAGAGCAGACAGTCCTTAGGGGAGAGGAATTCAAAAGGCAAACTCACCAGGCAAACTTCAAAATTGAAACTCACCAGAGACCTCAGTCTGTTCTAAGACACGGACCTCAGTAGGTACTCGCCATGAAAGGATCAGTTCAGTTCAGTTCAGTCGCTCAGTAGTGTCCAACTCTTTGCAACCCCATGACCCACAGCACGCCAGGCCTCCCTGTCCATCACCAACTCCCGGAGTCCACACAAACCCAAGTCCAACAAGTTGGTGATGCCATCCAACCATCTCATCCTCTGTCGTCCCCTTCTCCTCCTGCCCTCAATCTTTCCCAGCATCAGGGTCTTTTCCAGTGAGTCAGCTCTTCGCATCAGGTGACCAAAGTACTGGAGTTTCAGCTTCAACATCAGTCCTTCCAATGAACACCCAGGACTGATCTCATTTAGGATGGACTGGTTGGATCTCCTTGCAGGATCGGAAACAGGCAAATACTGTCCTGTTAAAAACCGAATGCCTTACTTCATCCTTGTCTTGAAAAAGGGATGCTTTTTGAATGTATTTATAGATAGCATCTAATTCTAAATGATCCTGATTTCTTTTGGTTAACTGTTTCATTCTCTTGTAATGTTTGTTTCCAAGGACTTAACTGAGTAATTAAGGAAGAGAATGGTAACCTAACCAATCTGGAAAATCTCTCCTCCTTATGTCAGTACATGATGGTGTGAAAGATTTGTTCCTCTTGGCCTACTTTATTCTTAAAGAATCTGAGGTACAAATAATGCATAATCTCGAGATGTTTATTTATGAAGTAAGGAATACTTTATTTGATTCTTCCTCCTCTCCAGCGCCCAGATGAGTACCTTGCATTTACTCTTAGTTGGGGATGCTAAGTCGCTTCAGTCGTGTTCGACTCTGTTCGACCCCACAGACAGCAGCCCAGCAGGCTCCGCTGTCCCTGGGAGTCTCCAGGCAAGAAGACTGGAGAGGGTTGCCACTTCCTTCTCCAATAGCTGGGGATATTGTCAGCAAAATGAAACAGATCTACTTCAGTTGGACTGTTTATCATTTTGCATCTGTGCGTTTCTTTGACAGTAACTTGGCTGATGAAGAAAATCTGTTGAAGTACAACAGACGATAAGACCTTCCTGGAGCCTCACTTTCTGACTTGAGCTACCTTAAGCAAAAGCCATCGAACTTTTCAAGGAGGTGCACCTGACTCAGCCGTTCTGAATGTACTCAGATGTGAAGAGGCCGTGAAGACCCTGCACCTAGACCATGGCACAAGCTGCTATTCGTGCGATGGCCCAGAGGCGGGGCTGGGGCTCAGAACTCTTCAGTCAAACGTCGCAGCTTCATAAACCATAACTGACATAGAGAATGAACGCTGTAGTTGTCCAGTCATTAATTCTTGTCTGACTCCTGTGACACCATGGACTGCAGCACATCAGGCTCCTCTGTGCTCCACTATCTTCTGGAGTTTGTTCCAATTCACGTCCACTGAGTCCATTTTACCATCTAACCACCGCATCCTCTAATCATGCCACCCTCGTCTCCTTTTCCCTTCCATCTTTTACAGCATCAGGATCTTTTCCAATGAGCATGCTTGACTGGCACTATTTCATTACTAATAATTAGATTTTTGAAAAATGTTGATAAATGAAGATTACAATGCTAATGGGATATGAGAGAAAAGCAACGCCAACACATTTCTGCCCCAACACACTTCTGTTTTGAATGGTAAGCTTTCAGGTGAAGTTGAAAAATTTCTGAAAGCCATTTTAACAAATGCAAATTAAGGGGAAATTGTACAATGACAGGTATTTTTGCTTTATTGTTTTGAGAGCTCAGCTTGACAATGACATAATCCCTAAGAAGAAAGCATTTTAAAAAGAAAGTGTTATCGGTATAGAGAATTCAGACAGTGACTCAATTACACCTCGTCTCTGCGCTAATCGTTTCTAACATGAAATGTGTGTGCTGTGCTAAGTCGCTTCCATCATGTTCAATTCTTTGCATCCCCATGGACTGTAGCCTGCCAGACTCCTCTGTCCATGGGATTCTCCAGACAAGAATACTGGAGTGGGCTGCCATTTCCAGGGGTTCTTCCAGACCCAAGGTTTCAGCCCAAGTCTCTTATGTCTTCTACATTGACAGGAGGGTTCTTTACCTCTCGTGCTGCCTGGGAAACCCTGCTGAGCCCTTAACATGACATATGTGTTGTGTTTAAGGACAAGAGACCCATGCTAGTAAAGATAAGAGTAGATTGCATACTTTCAGTTCCTCTTCTCTTTGGAAGCCATAAAATTTTTTAACAACTAGTTTCCACGCCCATGTAGCATGCAAAAGTTTTCCTTTGTATTAAAAATAATACTGACAGAAACAAAAAGAGTGGATTGTATTGGGGTGTTTTGGAGTCAAAGATATTTGAGTTTATAACCAGGAGCAATTTGGGAAGCAGAATTCTATGCGGGTTGCCAAGGTCCAGTATAACGAACACCAGCACCCCTCTTCGAGTGTGGGTGGGCACTGTGAGAAGAAATCAAACATCCTTTCCTTTATTGNTGTATGGATATGAGAGTTGGACTGTGAAGAAGGCTGAGCACCGAAGAATTGATGCTTTTGAATTGTGGTGTTGGAAAAGACTCTTGAGAGTCCCTTGGACTGCAAGGAGATCCAACCAGTCCATTCTGAAGGAGATCAACCCTGGGATTTCTTTGGAAGGAATGATGCTAAAGCTGAAACTCCAGTCCTTTGGCCACCTCATGCGAAGAGTTGACTCACTGGAAAAGACTCTGATGCTGGGAGGGATTGGGGGCAGGAGGAGAAGGGGACGACCGAAGATGAGATGGCTGGATGGCCTCACTGACTCGATGGACCCAAGTCTGAGTGAACTCTGGGAGACGGTGATGAACAGGGAGGCCTGGTGTGCTGTGATTCATGGGGTCGCAAAGAGTCGGACACGACTGAGCGACTAAACTGAACTGATTTCACATGATAGGAAATGAGTAACTGTTCATTTATTTTTGAGGCAAATATAATGTGGAGTTTTGAGATGGCTGGATGGCATCACAGATTCAATGGACATGAGTCTGAGTGAACTCTGAGAGATGGTGATGAACAGGGAGGCCTGGCATGCTGCAATTCATGGGGTTGCAAAGAGTCGGACACAACTGAGCAACTGAACTGAACTGATAATGTGGAGTAAAATAAGAACTAAATAACTTCCTAAAGAAAAGAAAATTGCAAGCTAATCTCACTAAGGAATATAATTGCAAGAGTTCCAAAGAAAATATTAGCAATTACAATCCAGTTTGTCATGATGGAGTCAGGCTTTTATACTAGGAATGCAAAGACAGCTCTGCCATGAGAATAAATGTAGATAATAATATAATGTATCTTATTAGTATGTTAAAGAATAAAAATAACAAGATCTTTCAAAACATACAGAAAAATATTCAACAAAATTTAAAATCCATTCACGAAAAAGCTGATAGTACTAAACATCAAAAGAAATGTCTTTGAATTTGGAAATTGGTAGTTATCAAAACTTACCATACACATCATATATAATAGTGAAACAGCACATTTAATAGTTTTTTTAAAAAGCCAATTAATGCCACTACTATTTTGTATAGTACTGGTGTTCCTAAATGATGCAATAAGCTAAGAATAAGAACTAGAAACTCATACAAAATTATAAATGATATAATCATCTCCATAAAGAAAGAAAAGGTCAACAGATAAAATAATAGGATTAGTAAAATAGTGAAAGAAGTATGACAATACGTGCTAAATCACTTCAGTCTTGTCCTACTCTTTGTGACTCTAGGGACCGTAGGCCTGCTAGGCTCCTCTATCCATGGGATTCCCGAGGCAAGAATACTGGAGTGGGTTGCCATGTCCTCCTCCAGAGGATTTTCCCAACCCAGGAATTAAAGCCACATCTCTTATGTCTCCTGCATTGGCAGGCAGGTTCTTTACCATTAGTGCCACCTAAAAACCCGGTATAGGAATGCAAAGATGTGCAATAAATAACTAGAAATGTAAAATTTTAAATTTGACAATTGCAGGGACTTCCCTGATGGTCCAGTGGTGGAGAATCTGCCTTGCAGTACATGTGCTGCAAGCTGATCCCTGGTCAGGGAACTAAGATCCCACAGGCCACAGAACAACTAAGCCTGAAGGCCACAACTTCCGAGCCTGTGTGCTCTGGAGCCCGTGCACCACAGTTAGAGAGTCTGTGCACCACAGAGAAAAATCCCGCACGGTGTGGTGAGGATCCTGGATGCTGCAACTAAGACCCAACGCAGCCAAATAAATAAATAAAGATTTTAGAATAATAAGCAAATAAAATTTCATAACTGCAAAGTAGGTATATAACATCCAAAAATAAACAAAAATATGCCAATCTCTTATGGAGATAGTTACAAAGCTCTGAAAAGACATGAAAGAGAAAAACAGAGAGTTCATACATAGAAAGGTCACTGTTCGTACATAGAAAGGCTCAGAATTACAGAGATCTGGTCAATTTGTGCAGGCTTCCTGGTTAGAGGGGCTTGTGCCTGCCCTTTGGTGGGTAAAGCTGTGTCCAGTGGACAGGGCTGCATCTAGGAGTGTGCCTAGAGGGGACTGTGGGCTTAGAAAGTCTATGGGCCGCCTGTCTCCTGATGGGGTGGAGCTGCATTCCTCCCTGTTGGTTGTTTTGTATTCCAGCACTGGAGCCTACTGGCTACTGGGTGGGACCAGGTCTAGGTGCCAAAACTATGGCCTCTGGGAGAGCTCACCTCAATGAATATTTCCCGGTATACCCACCACCAGAGTCTTTGTCTCCACACTGAACCACAGCCACCCCCTGCCTCCCCGGGTCCTCTCCAAGACCAGCAGGTAGGCCTGGCCCAGGCTCCTGTGAGGTCATGGCTCTTGCCCTGGGTCCCAGGGCACACAAGACCTTGCGTGTGCCCTTCAAGAATGAAGTCTTTGCTTTCTGCAGTCCTATGGAGTTCCTGTGATCAAGTCCCCCTGGTCTTCCAAGCCAAAGGCTCTGGGGATTCCTCTTCCCAGTGCCAGTCCTCCAGGATAGGAAGCCAGACATAGAGCTCAGAATTCTCACTCCTGTGCGGGAACTTCTGTGATATAATAATTCTCTAATATGTGGGTTGCCAACTCATGGGGTATGGGATTGACTGATTATATTACAAGTGTACCCCTCCTACCATCTCACTGGGGTTCTTCTTTATGTCTTTGGCTGCAGAATATCTTCTTTGATAGGTTCCAGTCTTTTTTCATTGGTTGTTGTTCGGCAGTTAGCTGTGATTTGGGTGTTCTTATAGGAAGTGAGTTCAAGGCCCTTCTACTCTGCCATGTTGTCCCGCATCTAAGATTCTAAAACTCACAAAACAAGAAAGGAATTTGAATGACCAGACCAACTCTGAACACTGTCATTGAAGCAAACCTCACCCTACTGGACATTAAACCATTGTACAGAGTCAGTGTGGTGCTCATAGAGACACTTGAGGAGTAAAGCAGCAGAATATAATGGAGAAGTCAGAAAGAGCGTGGGCATTTATCGGAAGGCAGTGTGTGATAGGAGCAGCCTCCTGATGCCTGGGGAATAGCTGCTCATTCACAGAAAGACAAGCTTCAGATGAATGCTGTGAAGGAAAGGAAAGAAGGGCAGTGGCTGGAAGCAGATGTGGGAACAAGATAGTTTTGTTACAGGGTGTGTGTGTGTTTTAATGACCTTTTGAGGGCAAAAAAGCCAG
The DNA here is from genome assembly GCA_006410875.1 of Neotragus pygmaeus. Taxonomy (NCBI): domain Eukaryota; kingdom Metazoa; phylum Chordata; class Mammalia; order Artiodactyla; family Bovidae; genus Neotragus; species Neotragus pygmaeus. The sequence goes on along the minus strand of SJYV01032537.1, from coordinate 61,016 downwards.
GTCCCAGGTGGATGGCAGGATGTGAGCTTACTAGAGGGAAAGGATAATTTCTGGGCTAACTTTCTGGAGCACTTGGGAGAGGGCGGGAGGAGGGCAAGTTTCCACCTGGTTAGGAAGAGGAGGCACTTTGTCTCTTTACTCACCACTGTTGCATGGACATTTTGTACAGCACCTGTCTACACTTTAGCACAGAGATAGGTAATTTCCATGGGAGACTTCATGTCTGTGAAGGTCACACTCAGAGAACTTACCAACTGCTGCCACTCCAGGACAAGGCCCACAGAGGAATCATCAGCTCCAAAATAAGGGAGGAAGGCTGCAAAAATGGAGATCATCACATGATGCATTAAAAGCCTACCCAGTTAATAACCTGTCTCCATTTGTAAAGTAACTCCACTCTCTTGTAGTAAAGTGAAAATGCATTCAGCAAGAGGCAAGGTACATTACTGGACTGGATTTAGCCTGGGGCAAGGACCCTTTAAAGTATGATTCTGCTGTAGGGGTAAGGTCTCAAACTAGCCCCACCCATCTCTCCAATGATCATTTATTTTGTAAGCTAAAATGAAACAAATATATAGAGTAAAAGAGCCTGGGAAGACATCTGGTCTTCCTGCCTAAACGGAGAATCAAGCTGGACCAAAGAGGTGGGGGACAGACGGGGGCTTTGGGGAGACAAAGGGAGATAAGTGACCCAGGGCAGTGTTTTGGCCAAAGTTTTAGTTTTGTTGTAGTTTTGAAGGATTCATTAACAAAATAAACCACTTGCTGCACACACGAGAAATAATTTCAGTATTTAATAGAGGATTATGTGACTTAATTTCAGTATACAGTCATTAAAAGAAAAGAAATAGAAACCACTTGTGACAGGAGGGAAAGGAGCAGGCAGAACTTTTGAAAGAATGACATAGCCCAAGGACACAGCATACACCAAGTGGAAGCAGTGGGACCAAGATGGCAGACAAGACCTTGGTCCTCAATCAGCAAGTGAAACGACACACCCAGAGGTGCCGTGACAGTTCCCAGGCACTGTTACAAAACCGAGGAATGGGCAGTAGCCCAAATCCTGGAAATCTCCACCCCTCCCCCAAAACAGTTGAAATAATCCTCACACTGTTAGCATATTGAATTACCCAGCCTATAAACACTAGCCGCGCCACATTTCAGGGCTGCATTTGCCCTCTGTGATGGCCCACACCCTGTCTGAGGAGTGTTCTTCTCTCTGTATCTTAGTAAATCCACTTCTTACCTATCACTTTGTCTCTCACTGAATTCTTTGAGCAACGAGACATCAAGAACCTGAGCTTTATTAGGCCCTGAAACAAAGTACTGTGGGTTTTGTCTGGTTTCAAGTCCCAGCCACATGGGTTCAAGTCCCAAGCTGGGTTTTGGCTGGGTTCGAGTCCCAGGACATGAGTTCAAATCCCAGTCTCTGGTAAACAGTTTCATATTGAGAGAAATAACATCACCAAATTGGGCTGAAACCTACACCCAGACTTGAACAGTACTGCTGCTGCTGCTAAGTTGCTTCAGTCGTGTCCGACTCTGCGACCCCAGAGATGGCAGCCCACCAGGCCCCCCGTCCCTGAGATTCTCCAGGCAAGAACACTGGAGTGAGTGGGAACTCCCGAATGACAGCAATCTGGAGTCCCCAGCTGGGAAAGGGTCCCATGCAGTGTGTCCACTCCATGGATGAGATTTCAGTCTGCAGCTCTAGGAGTTCCTGCTTACAATCCCGGGCCGCAAATTGGTATTATCGTCAGTTTGTGTACAAAAACTCTGGTTTTTCTTTAACTTTTACAATGATGCTTGTTTCACCTGAGGGTTCGGAGGGGTGGCTGGCTAGGCCCCTAGGGGCTTAAGAGGAAATCTCAGGATCCACTCCTTTTCTTATCTAAAGTGCTGCCTGACTTGCTGGAGACAACTGGTGCACTTGCATGTAGGCATGTAGTTCAGGCAAGGTCAGAAGTCAGTCAGAGGCCTGCTCCCCTACTTCTGAAACCTAAACAAGACTACCTTCATTTTAATTTCTCTAACAGGCAGACACAAAGAATAGATGTAGGGAGTGAGTGGAAGCAAAACCAAGGCCTAGAATAAGCCCCAGCGTCAAAAGTCAGGCTGACCATATCAATTATTCTATCTGAACAGTGGGCAGAGAGACCGGAGATGAATAAGCAGGACAGGAACATGGAGGAGGTGGGGAGGAGGTTCTGAGCTTCAGGGTGGGCAAGGGCATGGGCCCAGGGCTTTCTTGTTTCCATCTGGCCCGCCAGACAGGCTTGGGTGAACCTGATGAAGAGGCAGAGACTAAGAGGGGCATGCAGTGCCGAGTGAATGGAGAACTGAAGACACAAGTTACTCTGCGGGTGAAAATCTGCGGTATCTGAAGCAAGATGACAAACCAGTGGCTGTTTGGAATCCAAGAACTATTATAAAACCTAAGCATCTGTTAGGACTCAGAGTTAATTTGGCAGTGTCAACTGTGGCCCCATGGAGGCGGGAGGCGGGGTGTGTGTTTGAGTGTGAGTCAGGGTTTGAGTGTTGCTGGAATCCTCAGATGACATCCCCAAACCAAGACTCTTAGGTCTGCCTGTGGAAGACATAAGTGCTGTCCAGGAGGCTGAGTGTTCTCTGTGCTGTTCATGCACTTTGCCATTGTATCTGGGCTCTAATGACTACAGAAAAGTTTCAAAACACTCCCACCGTACAAAAGACCCCTGGTCTTTGGAGCCAGATTGTTTCAGACCTATAGGATAGGTGTTGGTGCCCTGCAATGAGTTTCGTTTTCTTTGACAAAAAATCCAGCCACTATGGATTGTTTTTATGATTATCTCTTTAATTATTACAATTGGCAGATGTAAAAATTTTCCTCCAAGCAAACTGGGCCTAGAGCTGGTGTATGTCCCACCATCCCCTTGCACTGGGTGTCGGGTGTTGGTTCTTGCATATCTGAGCACAGTCTGCCTGGGACAAGCAGAGCCCTGAAGCCTGGGGTCTAATGGTCAGCATGAGCTTTCTCTGCTCTCAGGTGCCTGGGCCTTTCAGGAAGGCCCAGGGAATGTAAGCAGTGTCGGGACATTCAGCTGAGGCCTGGGAGCACTGTGGGCAGAGATTAGCCTCCGTTCTCCTGCAGGATGCCCAGTCTGGCAGGCTCACTCTCCGCTCAGCAATGGACTACCATCCCCACCTGGCGGGCTGCTCAGCTGCCTGCCCAGGTCAACGCCAGATGCAGAGCAGGAATCCCATCAGCCCTTCCAGCACTGCTGTCTCCGAGCCCAGCTAGGGAGGTGGCCTAGGTCTCCAGGGGCCACACTGCATGACTGGCCACACTGCCCAGGCCTCTCTCCCACCACGCACCAGAGATGACAGGGTTAGAACCCACCTCCCCTGAGTCATCGGCACAGATTAATCTCAGGTGTCCTCGGATGGCCCCTCTACCTGTGTTTGATTTTGTATTTATCCCTACAAACAGGCCACAGCAATTCCTGTGATGCTGAAAAAGGCAGGGCAGCCCACAGCCTGGATTTAACAACCAAGTAGATGTCCAAGCTGGGTTTAGCAAAGGCAGGCGAATCAGAGATCAAATTGCCAACATTCACTGGACCATAGAAAAAGCAAGGAAATTCCAGAAAGACATCCACCCTTGTTTCATTGACTACACTAAAGCCTTTGACTGTGCGGATCATAACAAACTGTGGAAAGCTCTTAAAGAGATGGGAATACCAGACCATCTTACCTGTCTCCTGTGTGTGGGTCAAGAAGCAACAGTTAGAACCCTGTATGGAACAAATGATTGGTTAGGATTGAGAAAGGAGTACGACAGGGCTGTCTGCTGTTACCCTGTTTATTTCACCTATACACTGAGCACGTTATGAGCAATGCCAGGCTGAATGAGTTACAAGCTGGAATCAAGACAGGTGGGAGAAAGATTCACAACCTCAGATATGTGGATGATACCACTGCAATGGCAGAAAGCAAAGAGGAACTAAAGAACCTCTTGATGAGGATGAAGGAGAAGAGTGAAAGAGCCGGCATAAAAATAATATTAAAAAAACAAATACCATGACATCTGGCCCCACTACTTCATGGCAAATAGAAGGGGAAAAGGTAAAAGTAGACAGATTTCCTCTTTTGGGTTCTAAAATCACTGTGGATGGTGACTGCAGCCATGAGATCAGAAGATAATTGCTTCTCAGCAGGAAAGTTATGACAAACCCAGAGTGTTGAAAAGCAGAGACATTACTCTGCTGACAAAGGTCTGTATAGTCAAGGCCGTGGTCTTGACCACAATGCTGTGAGAACTTGACCATAAATAAGGCAGAGCACCAAAGAATTGATGCCTTTGAACTCTGGTGCTGGAGAAGACTTCTGAGAGTCCCCTGGACATAAAGGAGATCAAACGAGCCAGTCTTAAGGGAAATCAACCCTGAATACTCATTGGAAGGACTGATGCTGAAGCTGAAAGTGAAAGTTGCTCAATCATTTCTGACTCTTTATGACCCCATGGGCTATACAGTCCTTGGAATTCTCCAGGCCAGGATATTGGAGTAGGTAGCCTTTCCCTTCTCCAGGGGATCTTCCCAAATCAGGGATCGAACCCAGGTCTCTCGCATTGCAGGTGGATTCTTTACCAGCTGAGCCACCAGGGAAGCCCAAGAATATGGGAGTGGGTAGCCTATTCCTTCTCCAGCAGATCTTCCTGACCCAGAAATCAACCTGGGGTCTCCTGCATTGCAGGGAGATTCTTTACCAGCTGAGCTACCAGGGAAGCTATTTTGGTTATCTCATTCAAACAGCCAACTCATTGGAAAAGTCCCTGATCCTGGGAAAGGTTGAGGGCAGAAGGAGAAGAGGATGTCAGAGGATGAGATGGCTGGATGGCATCACCAATGTAATGGACACGAACTTGGGCAAACTTGGGTGATGGTGAGGGACAGGGAGGCCTGACATGCTGCAAAGTCCACGGGGTCACAAAGAATTGGACACGACTGTGCGACTGAACAACAAGTAGGAAACAAAACAAATGAAAAAGCTCTCATTTTTGAAGCCAGTAACTAGTATCTAGATTGTACCAGCGAACACAAAGACACTCCCTGGTCAGCTAGCTTTGAACAGAAGGGAAAGTTGTCCTTACAGCTAGCACAGCGGGGCTGGTGCAGAGAGCCATGCCTGCCTGCCCCTTTGCAGAATGATCGTTTAATCACAGCTAGAGTGAGCGGCCATTTCATCTGAGGTTGGCTGCAACAGATCAGGTACATTTCAGGGGCCCAGGAGGTTCTCCGATCCTTACTTGTCTCTGAATACAGATAACTGGCACAGAGGACAGGACAAGGGAATGGAGGTTTGGCTCTGAAGTTAGAGGGCACCATTCCCAGCAGAGCCAGGCCATGCTCAAGCGGAAATTACTACGGAGGTAGGTGCGGCTCAGACACCAGTGCCGGGCCCAGTGGAACCCCAGCAAGTCCTGGGCTTGGTCGGCTAGGGGCTCCTGTCGAGTGTGGCCCTCTGTCCACAACAGGCTGGAAGCTCTCTGCCACATCCAGCAAGCAGGACAGCAGTGAGCATCTCGGGGCCTGACTGCTGTCTTTTCCTACCACACAAAAGACCTATTGATTTCATTGGGCAGTTTCCACCCTTGAGTTTAATGAAGCTCTTTAAGGCCAATTCTCCCAAGCTGTTTCTTGAGCAGAACTTAAGAACATGTGCTACAGCTTTCACCAGCTAATTACATGTGCACAAAGATCTGTGAGCTTGAAGCTTCCTGTGGCCCTAATGGTGAGTCCAGGGTATTTGTTTGTCCATCCTGGGTAACTAGTGGCTGAAGGCACCCAGAGGTCACTAAGAGCCTCCAGGGGTGAGAGGCCCATTTCCGCTGGATTGGGTGTGTATTAAGGATGTCAATTCAAGCTCCAGCTATTTTGAGGCAGTGGGTGCTCTATGAATAAAGACATTATACTCATTTATAGGGAGAGTAAACCAACCTGGGAAATAATGACTGGAGTTTCCAGGCTCTGGATGAACTTGGGATATCAGGCCAGAAGGCATTATTTCCTGTCAACAATTTAAACTCAGATCCACCCAATAAGGAACATTGCGAATAAACACATAGGGATTTGTAAAACATGGAACTGTGGGTGAAAGTGAGTTTATGGCTTCTCAGGCCAGGTATCAGATGTTCACTTCCCAGGCTGTGGGGAACCTGGTATACAGCCACTGGGGAGAATCCTGCCCTTTTAATTAGAATGATTCTTGATGCGGATATCTAATGTGAGGGAGATATGGAAGACAGCTGGGCCTTGAATCTTCTACATGAAGTGGCACCTTAATTAGTTTACAAACTTCTGGCATTCAGTTCAGTTCAGTCGCTCAGTCGTATCCGACTCTTTGCGACCCCATGAATCGCAGCATGCCAGACCTCCCTGTCCATCACCATCTCCCGGAGTTCACTCAGACTCACGCTCATCGAGTCTGTGACGCCATCCAGCCATCTCATCCTCTGTCGTCCCCTTCTCCTCCTGCCCCCAATCCTTCCCAGCATCAGAGTCTTTTCCAGTGAGTCAACTCTTCGCATGAGGTGGCCAAAGTACTGGAGTTTCAGCTTTAAAGAAATTTTAAATGTTATTAGAAGTGTTGTTTTCAAGTCAGATTTCAACAATGCTTAGAAACACTCTTCTGAAATGATATTCTCAGTCTGTTCTCTAAACTTCACTTCTCAGAGCCTGACACATAGGCAAAAAGCTCCTTAAAAAGCTCCTTTCTCTCCCCCAAGTCCCACCTTTCCCCACCATGGCCAACACACATTATACTTATACTTGCTCACTTTGGGAGACTGGAAAATGCACATCCCAAAACTTGTCTCAAAATTTGTTAACCTGCATAAGACTGCAGGTAAAAGCAGAGCTTTTATAGTTCAGTTTGAGACTTGCTAGTGTTTAGTCTGTCCATGGGCTTCCCTGATGGCTCAGCAGATAAAAAATCTGAATGCAATCCAGGTTCAATCCCTGGGTGGGGGAAATTCCCTGGAGGAGAAAATGGCAATCCACTCCAGTATTCTTGCCTGGAAAACCCCATGGACAGAGGAGCCTGGTGGGCTACAGTCCACGGGGTCGCAAAGAGTCAGACATGACTGAGCAACTAAGCATGCAGCAGTGTCTTTCTGTGGACCTGGAAAAGGACAGAAATAATGGTATAAGAGCAGGAATCAATGCACCGCAGAACAGAAAAAATAGATAAAATCAATGAAAGTCAATATGGTTCTTTGAAAAAGTCATTATAATTGATTAACCTTTAGACAGATACCAAGAAAAAAGATGGAAGAAACAAACTACCAATGTGCAGCGGGGTGGTGGTGGGGTTTAAAGACATCAGAATGGTGATAAAGGGATACTTTGAACCACTCATGAATGTAGTAAGTTAGATGAAATGGACCAATTTCTGAAAAGCCACAAACTACCAAAATTAAATCAAGAGGAGCTAGATTATCTAAATAGTTACATGTATATACGAAAGAAATTTAATTTCTAGTTTAAAGACCTTCTAAAAAGGCAAACTCCAGGCCTGTAAAGGAGAAATAAGGGTAATTCCTCATAAACTCTTCCATAAATAAAAAAGTGGGAGCCCTTCACTTCTAATTCATTTTAGAAGGCCAGTGTTCAGTCCAGTTCAGTTCACTCTGTTCTGCCCGACTCTTTGAGACCCCATGAACTGCAGCATGCCAGGCTTCCCTGTCCATCACCAACTCCTGGAGCCTGCTCAAACTCATGTCCATCAGGTTGGTGATGCCATCCAACCATCTCATCCTCTGCCATCCCTTTGTCCTCCTGCCTTCAATCTTTCCCTGCATCAGGGTCATTTCCAATGAGTCAGTTCCTCACATCAGGTGGCCAAAGTATTGGAGTTTCAGATTCAGCACCAGTCCTTGCAATGAATATTCAGGACTGATTTCCTTTAGGATGGACTGGTTGGATCTCCTTGCAGTCCAAGGGACTCTCAAGAGTCTTCTCCAACACCACAGTTGAAAAGTGTCAATTCTTCACATTCAGCCCTCTTTATAGTCCAACTCTCACATCCGTACATGACTATTGGAAAAGTCATAGCTTGGACTAGATGGACCTTTGCCAGCAAAGTAATGTCTCTGCTTTTTAATATGCTATTTAGGTGGGCCATAGCTTTTCTTCCAAGGATCAGTGATTTTGGAGCCCCCTCAAAATAAAGTCTCTCACTCTTTCCGTTGTTTCCCCAATTATTTGCCATGAAGTGATAGGACCAGACGCCATGATCTTAGTGTTTTGAAAGTTGAACTTTTAAGCCAACTTTTTTACTCTTCTCTTTCACTTTCATCAAGAGGCTCTTCAGTTCTTCTTCACTTTCTGCCTTAAGGGTGGTGTCATCTGCATGTCTCAGGTTATTGATATTTCTCCTGGCAATCTTGATTCCAGCTTGTGCTTCATTCAGCTTGGCATTTAACATGAGTACTCTGCATATAAGTTAAATAAGCAGGGTGACAACATACAGCCTTGATGTACTCATTTCCCGATTTGGAACCGGCATATTATTACATATTCAGTTCTAACTGTTGCTTCTTCACCTGCATACAGATTTCTCAGAAGGCAGATAAGGTGGTCTGGAATTCCCATTTCTTTAAGAACTTTCCACAGTTTGTGGTGATACACATAGTCAAAGGCTTTGGTGTAGTCAGTAAAGCCAAAGTAGATGTTTTTCTGAAACTCTCTTGCTTTTTCTATGATCCAACAGATGTTGTCCATTTCATCTCTGGTTCATCTGTTTTTTCTAAATCCAGCTTGAACATCTGGAAGTTCTCAGTTCATGTACTGTTGAAGCCTGGCTTGGAGAATTTTGAGCATTACTTTGCTAGTGTGTGAGATGAGTGCAGCTGTGCAGTAGTTTGACCATTCTTTGGAATTGTCTTTCTTTGGGATTGCAATGAAAACTGACATTTTTCAGTCCTGTGGCCACTGCTGAGTTTCCCATATTGGATGGCATATTGACTATAGCACTTTCACAGCACCATCTTTCATGATTTGAAAGAGCTCAGCTGGAATTACATCATCTCCACAAGTTTTGTTTCTAGGGATTCTTCCTAAGGCCCACTTGACACTGCATTCTAGGGTATCTGGCTCTAGGTGAGTGATCACAGCATCGTGGTTATCTGAATCATGAAGATCTTTTTTGTATAATTCTTCTGTGTATTCTTGCCACCTCTTCTTAATATCTTCTTCTGTTAGGTCCACACAGTCTTGTCCTTTTTTGTGCTTGTCTTTGCATGAAACGTTCCTTTGGTATCTCTAATTTTCTTGAAGAGATCTCTAGTCTTTCCCATTGTATTGTTTTCCTCTATTTCTTTGNATTCAGAAGGCTGTCTTTTCACCTTACTTATAGTTTCCTTTGTTGTGCAGAAGCTTTTAATTTTAATTAGATCCCATTTGTTTATTTTTGCTTTTATTTCCAGTATTCTGGGAGGTGGATCCTCTATGATCCACCTCTTTTTAATATCTTCTGCTTCTGTTAGGTCCATACCATTTCTGTCCTTCATTGTACCATCTTTCCATGAAATGTTCCCTTAGTATCTCTAATTTTCTTGAAGAGATCTGTAGTCTTTCCCATTCTATTGTTTTCCTCTATTTCTTTGCACTGATCACTGAGGAAGGCTTTCTTATCTCTCCTTGCTATTCTTTGGAACTCTGCATTCAAATGGGTGTATCTTTCCTTTTCTCCTTTGCCTTTTGCTTCTCTTCTTTTCTCAGCTATTTGTAAGGCCTCCTCAGACAACCATTTTGCCTTTTTGCATTTTTTTTTGTTGTTGTTGCAGATGGTCTTGATCACTGCTTCGTATACAATGTCACGATCCTCTGTCCATAGTTCTTTAGGGATTCTGTCTATCATATCTAATCCCTTGAATCTATTTGTCACTTCCACTGTATAATCAAACTGTGGAAAATTCTAGAGATGGAAATACCAGACCATCTGATCTGCCTCCTGAGAAATGTGTATGCAGGTGAAGAAGCAACAGTTAGAATTGGACATGGAACAACATACTGGTTCCGAATTGGGAAAGGAGTACATCAAGGCTGTATATTGTCACCCTGCTTATTTAACTTATATGCAGAGTACANATAAGGCAGTTCTATTTGCAATTTTTTAAGGAATCTCCACCCTGTTCTCCATAGTGGCTGTACTAGTTTGCATTCCCACCAACAGTGTAAGAGGGTTCCCTTTTCTCCACACCCTCTCCAGCATTTATTGCTTGTAGACTTTTGGATCGCAGCCATTCTGACTGGTGTGAAATGGTACCTCATTGTGGTCTTGATTTGCATTTCTCTGATGATGAGTGATGTTGAGCATCTTTTCATGTGTTTGTTACCCATCCGTATGCCTTTGGAGAAATGTATATTTAGTTCTTTGGCCCATTTTTTGATCGGGTCGTTTATTTTTCTGGAGTTGAGCTGCATAAGTTGCTTGTATGTTTTTGAGATTAGTTGTTTGTCAGTTGCTTCATTTGCTATTATTTTCTCCCATTCAGAAGGCTGTCTTTTCACCTTGCTTATAGTTTCCTTTGTTGTGCAGAAGCTTTTAATTTTAATTAGATTCCATTTGTTTATTTTTGCTTTTATTTCCAGTATTCTGGGAGGTGGATCATATTCTGCTGTGGTTTATGTTGGAGAGTGTTTTGCCTATGTTCTCCTCTGGGAGTCTTCTGGTCTTACGTTTAGATCTTTAATCCATTTTGAGGAAATTTTTAATTTGATGAAGTCCAAATTATCAGTGTTTCTCTTATTGTTTATATTTTCCATTTCCTAAGAAAATATTTGCCTACTCCAAAGTCATTGTGAAGCCTACTAATAAACCCATCAAAGGGATTCTTCATTTCTGTTATAAGTGATTTTTATCTCTAGCATTTCTTTTTTGGTTTTCTCTTAGTATTTATACATCTCTGTTTATGTTGTCCAGCTGTTCATGTGTGCTGTCTGCTTTATCCATCACAGCCTTCTGAGCCACCAGGGAAGCCCATATTACTCATAGTTGTTTTAAATTCCTGGTCTGGTAATTCCAACATCTGTGCCATTTTCTGATTGTGATGTTTGCTTTGTGACTTCAAATTGTGTTTTTTGCCTTTTGTAGATCTTGTAGTTTTTACTTGTCAGTCAGACAGGATGTATCAGGCAAAAGGACCTGCTGCAAATGTGGGCACAGAGTGTAGGAGGAGGGGAGTGTTGCACACCCTGTGATTGGGTGCCAGTCTTAGTGAGCCCGGGCCTCTGGGTTGTGACATTCTCGAGCGTTTCTCAGTTTTTCTGTCCTCTCCTTAGGTGGCACAGGATAGCTGGAATGTGCTGGGTGTGGCTGTTCCCTGCTCAGCCCCGTTAGCTGCTGGTTATGCCCAAGCAGGCTAGGTTCTCATTTCTCCTGAGGGTAAGCCTTGTTAAGAATAGAGTACTTAGGGACCTCCTTGTGGGGCAGTGGATAAGAATCCTCCTGCCAATGCCTGGGACTCGGGTTCAATCCCTGGTCCGGGAAGATTCCACATGCTATCTGGAGCAGCTCAGCCTGTGAGCCGCACTGCTGAAGCCCACATACCCAGAGCCTGTGCTCCAGAAGAGAGAAGCCAAGGATGGACTGCTCAGTGCGTTTCACAGTGGTTCCAGTTCTCACCACTTGCTGGAAGGATGAGGGAGTTTGCCTGTGATATTTACTGGGGTAACCTGGTCCCGTTCTTGAAAGCATTGTAGGTCCCTGCTTTTGACTGAGTTCCTCTGGAGTCTTTAACTCTCAAGAGTTGTCCACGCTGAGCCTCCAGCAACTCGTTGATTACAGTTCAGATTTTCCTGCCACAACATTGGTTACTGAGGTGGTTTCCACTGGTTTTTGTTCTAGTAAGCCATGACTGTTTGCATTTGGCTCTCTCCAGTTTTGGGAGTAACAGTGTGCCCTGTGTCCTCCCCTCTTTTATGAATCCAAGAAGACTTGTTGATTTTTTAGTGTGTTCAGCGTACTTGTTAGAATGAGATCGTGATTTCCAAGCTCCTTACATGCAAAAACGAAAGCAGAAGTCCCCACCCCAAGATAACTACTGTTCTGCCTACCATCATCATACCTTATTGGTTTTCTTCTTGAATTGAATCGTATAGTCGATACTCGTTGGGTCTGGCTTCGGTGGCTCAACATGGTCTGTAAGAATTTTCTGTTTTTAATAGCAGTAGTTCAGTTTTATTGCTGTTCTATTTTATTGCTATACTACTGTCGTGTTCCATGGTTTGATTATACTGCAGTTCCTTTCTCTGTTCTGCTGTTGATGGACATTGAGTTGTCTCTGGTTTTAAGCTATCTTACGGGTAAAGCTGCTGGGAACAGTCTTGTGCTTGTTTTATGATGGACAGATGCACCATATTTCACGGGTATATTTCCTAGGAGGAGAATTTCTGGGTTTTAGAATAGGCATGTGTTTAACAGTATTGTTTAAAGTTTTCAAAGTGATTTTACCAAATTTTGCTTGCACCAGCAATGTATGAGAACCTACATACTTGCTAACAATTTTGTCAGTCTTTCTAAATTTGGCCATTCTAATGGGTGTTAGTAGTATTTGATCTGTGCTCTTAATCTGCATGACAAATTAAACTGAATGGCAGGGCTGTCCCAGTGACTCAGATGGTTAAAGAATCCGCCTGAAATTCGGAAGATCCGGGTTCTTTTCCTGGTTCAGAAAGACCCCCTGGAGAAAGAAATTGCTACCCACTCCAGTATTCTTGCATGGAGAATTCCATGGACAGAGGGGCCTGGTGGGCTATAGTCCACGGGGTCCTAAAGAGTCAGACACAAGTGACTTGTGGATCTTTCCTAATACTGAAATTTTATGTTTGCTTAAAGAGTCTAGTGCATGCTTATAGCAGTAGTTCTCATTGCATTTTGAATGAAACATTCTGTGCCTCTCGGGACTTTGCTGTACTCTTTGGTGAGTGACATGTTTGTCTTTCTCATTGCCCAAGCCAAAAATTGGGTAGGGAGCAGGGAGAAGGCCTGGGTTACCCTACATTTCTCCCCTATTCTTGATCCCCCACAATCTAGTCACTCTGTAAGGCTCTTACTTTACCTCCTAAAGAATTCTCAAAAAGAATTCACCTTTTTCTATTCCCACAGCCTTAATTTAGATCCTTATTATTTCTTATTCACACTGTAAAATGCTTCCTAAATGTTTTTTCTACTTCTAGTCTTTCCTTCTTTCCCTTCAGTCTAACTTCCTATCAGCCTGTTCACTAAAATAAATTGATCAGATTTTTCTACTTCTTTCTTCATATCTCTTTTAGAAGTTGACAGTTCTTGGTCTAGCATTTATAAAGTCCATCATGATAGTCTCCTACATACTTTACTAGCCTCCTTGTCATTTTTATTTTTAAAACTGAATTTTGATAACATTTCCTACAGAAAAATTAAACTCTTTACCCAGATTCACCATTGTTTTGTCCTATTTACTTTAACATTTTCCTCTTTAAATACAGAGTTACTTCTCTTTTGAACCATTTGAGAGTGGTTTGCAGACATTATGTCCATTTGTTCCTAAGGACAAGGACTTTCTTTTATATAATCTCAGTACTTTTATCAAAATTAAGAAAATTATTAAGGAAATTGATACAGTACTATTATTTAATCCATAGTTGTTCCAATAATACCCTTTACAGCTATTTTTTTTCCTGTTTTGTGATCCAGTCTATAATATATATTGTATTTAGCTGTCTTTTCTCTTGTCTTCTTTTATCTGCAACAGTTCATCTACTTTTTCATAAACTTAAGCTTTATCAAGTATAGGAGCCAGGTTTTCTACTATCTACCATCTATTTCCATGATTTTTGGTCTTTATTATTTCCTTCCTACATCTTACTTTTAATTTGCTCATTTTCTGTTTTCTTAAGGTGCGAACTTAGATTGTTGGTTTAAGATCTATTCAGATGTAAGCATTTAAAGCTATAGATTGCTCTCGGCATTGCTTCCTTAGGTGCATGCCGCAAATACTGCTATGGTGCATTTTCATTTTCTTTCTTTTTTTTCCTCCCCCTTCCCTGCATTTTCATTTTCATTTAGTTAAACAATGTTTTCTTTCTCTTGTGATTTCTTTGTTTTCATATTAATGTTTTAGATATGTTGTTTAGTTTCCAAATTTGGGGGAGGTCCCTGCATATCTTGTGTGAGTTGATTGTAATTAAATTTCTCTATGGTCATAGAACATTCTTTATGTGGTTTCAGTCTTTTAAAATTTATTGAGTTATGTTTTGTGGCCTAAAATATGATCTGTTTTGCTGAACACAGCATGTTCACATGAAAATAGTATATATTGTGCCGTTATTGTCTCTTATTCTGTGACTGTTTGATGGTGTTCAGATTTTCTGTGTTTATGCTGGTTTTCTTTGTCTAGTTCTGTCAGTTGCTGTAAGAGTGACGGTAAAGTCTCCAACTGTGTGGAATTCTGTTTCTCCTTTTAATTCTGTCAATGTTTGTTTCATTTATTTTGAAGCTCTGTTATTGCAGCCAACATAACACATTTGTGATTCTTTTGTATTCCTAATGAATTGATCATTTTATCATTATGAAATATCAGAGTGATACTACACTCTTTATCTCTGGTAATACTTTAAAAAATATTTTATCAGATATTATTAATAGTAAAACTGTGCCAACTTTCTTATGCCTACTCTGTATGGTATATCTTTGTTCATCTATTTATTTTCAATCGGTAGTATTTATGCCTTTGTCTTTAAAGAGCATCTCTTGTAGGGTCATTAAAAATATGTACACACACATTCAGGGGCTTCCCCGGTGGTCTGGCGATTAGAGCGCTGTGCCTTCACTGCCAGCGGTCCGGGTTCAGTCTCGGTCAGGGAACTAGGATCCTGCAAGCCACGTGACAGGGCTTGCGATAATGATTATAGCGCACATATTAAACTTTCCATGTTTCACTTACAATTAATAACGTACTACTTTTCTCTTAAAACAGAAATTTCGTAACCTTTTAGGTCTGTATTTTCCTTTTGTTGTTCAATCCTTAAGTCACGTGATCCCATGGCCTGCAGCACGCCAGGCTTCCCTGTCCCTCACCATTTCCCAAAGTTTGCCCAAGTTCATTTCCGTTGAATCGATGATGCCATCCAACCATCTTATCCTCTGTCGCCCTGTTCTCCTGCCTTCACTCTTTCCCAGCATCAGGGTCTTTTCCAGTGAGTCAGTATTTCCCTTACCTCCCTTCTTGTTCTTTGATATACTTGTTTTATATATGTTACATCTGGATACATTGTAAGCCACAGAAATGATGTTATCAACATTTGCTTTAAGCAGTTATATGGTTTATAAAGAAATTGAGATGAATCGATAAAAACAAAATGGTTTTTGCGTTTACCCAGGTAATTACCATTTCATTTCTTTCTCATTCTTTTCTGAACATTCATTTTTTTCTGTCTGGTTTTATTTCCCTTCAGCAGCAGAATTTCGCTTAGCATTTTGTATAATTCAGGTCTGCTGGGGGTGAATTTTCTTAGTTTTATTTGAAAATACCCTTAGTACCCTCTGTAATTCCTAATATTTTCCCTGGATATAGAGTTCTAGGTGGACAGCGTTCTTTTTACTAGTGTTCTACTCTCTTCTGGCATTTACCGTTTTTGATGAGAAATCAGCCATTTGTTGGAATTTTGTTTCTGATCGTAATATTTTTTTTTTCTCTTGCTGCTTTTGAGGTTACCTCTTTATCTTTAAATAGTTTGACTGTGATGTACTTTGTGTTTATTCTGCATATTGTTCATTAAATATCTCGCATCTATAAATTTTTGTCTTTCATCAGATTTGGAAAAAATTGGGCCATTAGTTCTCCAAATACTTTTTCTGTATCCTTTTCTTCTAGCATTTTACTTACACATAAGTTGGAATATTTAATAGTGTCTTATGGGTCCATGAAGCTTTTCGTTTCCTATTTGTTTTTGCTCTACTCTCTACCTTGGATAATTAATATTTATTTAATTTAGTTTTACTTACTGTTTTGTATGTCATCTTCATTTGGCTAGGTCCATCTAGTGATTTTTTCTTTGAAAAATTGTGGTTTCCAATTCTGTAATAGAATCCATTTGCTTCATTTTTACTGTGCTGAGAGAATTCCTATTTATTTTCACTGAGATTTTTGATTCACTGAAAATGTTTCACTTATTTGCAGGTACTGTAGCTTCGTTTGAATCTGTATCAGTTCCAATCTCTGCTTCATATCAGAGCCAGACTAAATTATCTTTCTTTCTCCTGGGAATCCTGTGCCGTTTTCTTGGTTCGTTATATATCTGGTAATTTGGGGTTGTATCCTGAACACTGAGATGCGAAGATCGGAAACTGTCTGATTCTTTTCCAGTGAGTATTACTTTCTTCGTTTTGGTTGCTAATTTTCTTGGCTGGGCCTGCATTACAAACTCATTTCTTGTCCGTGCAGGTACATTGAGGGGTTAGAGACCCCCTTTCTGGACCTTTCTTTTTCAGTATTACCCCCACTCCAATGTTCTTGCCTGGAGAGTCCCAGGGATGGGGGAGCCTGGTGGGCTGCTGTCTATGGGGTCACACGGAGTCGGACACGACTGAAGCGACTTAGCAGCAGCAGAGACAGAGGAAGCTTGTTCACGAGCCTCAGAAGATGTCTTAAACTTCCTGGCAGGCTGTGGTTACAAGGCATCAAGAGAAAAGACTCAGCTTTGTCAATTAGATATCTGGGTCTAATCATATCAGCAGGGACTAGGGCCATAGGCCCTGAGAGAATTAAACCTATACTAAATCATCCCGGACTTCCCTGGTGGCTCAGAGGTTAAAGGGTCTGCCTGGAATGCAGGAGACGAGGGTTCGATCCCTGGGTCGGGAAGATCCCCTGGAGAAGGAAATGGCAACCCACTCCAGTGCTCTTGCCTGGAGAATCCCGTGGAGAGGGAGGAGCCTAGTGGGCTACAGTCCATGGGATTGTATTGCCCCCTTCCTTTCACTTTTGTCAGCTTAACTTTTCCCCAACTGAAAAGACTAGTTTTCCACTGGATGCCCTGACAGCTACTGGGTGCACAGCATGGATAGGATTTAGTTGTTGTCAACAAGCCAAAGAGATGGAAACTTCCTTGCATAGCTCCCTGTCTCCCCTTCTCCAAGCAAGCATGTGCTCTCCACTAGCTTCTCTTTGCTCTCCACTGCCTTCAATAATTGCTTTTTAAATTGCGTTCAGCTTTTGCAGTTGTTTTCTGTGCAGGGTTGGGGAGGTTTAGTATAGTTCCAGAAACAAAAACCTGCCTTCTTTTTTACCTGTTTTGGAAGCCGCCTGTTGTGGTTTTTCCTCCTACCCTGCTTGCCGTCCCTTCTAAGTTTCCTTTGCTGGTTCCTCCCATGTCCAGATATTGAAGTGTCCTAGAGCTCCGTCTGCATAGCTCTCCTGTCTGCGTTGACTTTCTAGATGAGAAGCCAAGCCAGATCCGCATGTGTGTGCTCAGTCACTCAGCTGTGTCTGACTCTTTGTGACCACATGGACTGCAGCCCACCAGGTTCCCCTGTCCGTGGGATTCTCCAGGCAAGAACACTGGAGTGGGTTGCCATTTCCTCCTTCAAGGGATCTTCCCAACCCAGGGATCAAACCCATGTCTCCAGTGGCTCCTGCATGATTCTTTACCACTGAGCCAGTCCCGAATCCATGGCTAGTTATTTACATATTTTCTTTGGCTGCTTTGGTCTACAGCATCAGAGTTGACAGCAAAAATTGAGTAGTTGTGTAGGCTCACAAAAGCCTATAGTGTTTGCCATTTGCCTCTTTATAGAAAATGCTCGCTGACCCCTGATCTAGGTAATAGAAAATGCTCGCTGACCCCTGATCTAGGTAATCTTATGTAGTCCAGGAATTTAAATGCCATCTACAACACCAGTGACTTATAAATTTCTTATCCCCAGCTTCAAGCTTTCTTCTGGACTTCAAGCTTATATACCCAAAAGCCTAGTACCCTTACCTATACAAACCTTAATATATCCTGACCTAAACTCTAGCTATTTTTTCTACCTTGTACTCCACCGTGAGTCTTGCCTAGTTCTGTTAACAGCAGTTCCACTTTAACAGCTGCTCAGGCCAGAAGCCTTTGTAGTTGTCCTTGACCTCTCTTTTTCCCATCTCTCACATCCGCCTGTAAGGAATTCCAGTTTGTTCTACCTTCAGAATATATCTAGAATCTAACCACCTCTTACCTCCTCAGCCACTGTCACTGCACTCCAAGCTGCCATTATCTCTTGCCTAGATTATCCCATAACATTATTCTCTGTGCTTCTGCCTTTTGCTCACTTATAGTTTAGTGCACCGCAGCAGGAAAAGAGTGGTCCTTAAATGTAAGTCAGATCATTTCACTCTAAAGTTCAGAACACTCTGGTGGTTTCTCATTCACTAGGAATAAATCCGGAAGTGTCCCCAGTGTCTTTAGCACCTCGCGTGTTCCTGCTGCCTCTCACGTGGTCCTGCTGTGTCTCACGTGTCACCTTGCTGCCTCTCGCGTGTTCCTGCTGCCTCTCGCGTGTTCCTGCTGCCTCTCGCGTGTTC
>SJYV01032537.1:1464-40594 GCA_006410875.1 Neotragus pygmaeus | reverse complement strand
CCAAAGAATTTATGCTTTTGAACTATGGTGTTGGAGAAGACTCTTGAGAATCCCTTGGACTGCAAGGAGATCCAATCAGTCCATCCTAAAGGAAATCAGTCCTGAATATGCGTTGGAAGGACTGATGCTGAAGTTGAAGCTCCAATCCTTTGGCCACATGATGCGAAGAACCAACACTGGAAAAGACCCTGATGCTGGGAAAGACTGAAGGCAGGAGGAGAAGGGGTTGACAAAGGATGAGATGGTTGCATGGCATCACCGACTGGATGGATATGAGTTTGAGCATGCTCTGGGAGTTGGTGATGGACAAAGGAAGCCTGGTGAGCTACAGTCCATGGGTCGTAAAGAGTCAGACATGACTGAGCGACTGAACTGAACTGAGCCATTTTATAAGATACGTTTAAGAAATGACATAACATATGCCATATCTCCTGTACAAGGCCAATGCTCAATAAAAAATAGTGATTAGTGTTGATTTTTGAGGTGATAAGCTCAGAAACTTTCACAGACACAGACATGGGATTCAGGGAGATTTCCTTAAAAATTATAGAGCAAATAAGTCAAATTAGGATTATAACCCACTTAAGATCACCAGTAAAGCAGAGGGACTCTTCATACTGGGGAAAAAAGTGTTTATTTACAGGAAAGGGAGAAAGAGTCTGATTTGGCCTTTGTTATCCTGGGCAACCTCAAAAATGCTGCACAGACTCACTGTAC
Organism: Neotragus pygmaeus; assembly: GCA_006410875.1. NCBI lineage: Eukaryota > Metazoa > Chordata > Mammalia > Artiodactyla > Bovidae > Neotragus > Neotragus pygmaeus. The sequence goes on along the minus strand of SJYV01032537.1, from coordinate 39,877 downwards.
TCAGAGGTCTAATCTATAAAACCAAAATAACAGCGACTCACCTGAATAATACATCATCTCTCTTGACTCATCCAGCTGTGCCCCATATTTATGTCTTCTGGATGGGACATGAACCTTTACTGTTTAAGGTTATTATAAACAAACATGGTTTCATTTTCCTTTATATTTTCCTAATGGTCATAAAGGAGATTAATTCCCTGTTTGGAGCTGTGAAGGGGAGTCAGGTGATTTGCTTGTTAGTGGCAAAGTTGAGACTAGAATTTAGTTCTCCAGATTCTCTCAGTTCAGTACTTTCTCTCTCACATGTCATATTAATACAATAAATATATTATATATAAGACTTCCCTGGAGGCTCAGATGGCAAAGCATCTGCCTACAATGTGGGAGACCTGGGTTCTATCCCGAGGTCAGGAAGATCCCCTGAAGAAGGAAATGGCAACCCACTCCAGTACTCTCGCCTGGAAAATCCCATGGACAGAGGAGCGTGGTAGGCTACAGTCCATAGGGTCACAAAGAGTCGGACACAACTGAGCCACTTCACTTTCACTTTCCCAAAAACAGTTGGAATAATCCTCCCACTCATAGCAGAGTTTTGGCTGGGTTCGAGTCCCAGCCATGAGGGTTCCAGTCCCAATCTGAGCTAAATGGTTTCATGTCTGGTGGTGAAAGTAAAGTCCGATGATATAAAAACCAGTGATTCAGCCTTAATTTCAATGAACTTTCTATGGAGAAATATTACAACTTTACAACTCACTAAGGGAAAATATTATCATTTCTATTCTCTCTGTATATGTGTGATATACACCATATAATGACTATATATGTGTATATATTTCTAGATACAGTGCTCCCAACACAATGACTAACAATGAAACAATCTTGCCAAAAGTTAGAAAACAAATAGGAACAATCTCAAACCTGAATTCTCAGAAAGAATGAGAAGGGAGGGGTAAGCTAGATTCTGAATGAGACTGTGAGCTGTGCAGAGTACATCTTTCATGTTGGAGAATGGTAGACAATGAGGTTAGAAAAAGCAACAGAGTGGAGGGAGCACAACGCCAGCAGAAGGAGNGCGTGTTCCTGCTGCCTCTCGCGTGTTCCTGCTGCCTCTCGCGTGTTCCTGCTGCCTCTCACGTGTCCTTGCTGCGTCTCACGTGGTCCTGCTGCCTCTCACACGGTCCTGCTGCCTCTCACGTGGTCCTGCTGCGTCTCACATGTCCTTGCTGCCTCTCACACCTTCCTGCTGCCTCTCGCGTGTTCCTGCTGCGTCTCACATGTCCTTGCTGCCTCTCACGTGGTCCTGCTGCGTCTCACGTGACACCTTGCTGCCTCTCACACGGTCCTGCTGCGTCTCACATGTCCTTGCTGCCTCTCACACGGTCCTGCTGCCTCTCACGTGGTCCTGCTGTGTCTCACGTGTCCTTGCTGCCTCTCACATGGTCTTGCTGCCTCTCACGTGTTGCTGCTGCCTCTCAGGTGTCCTTGCCGCCTCTCATGTGTTCCTGCTCCCTCGCTGACGTTTCTCTCTGTTCTCCCCGGCCCACAAACTGCCTTCTGCTCCTGGAGAAGCTGGGCCTGTTCCCACCTCCCATCTTTGTGTTTACTGTTTCCTCTGCCTGGGGCTCTGTACTCCCTCACTTTACTCGTGTCTTACAGAAATATGATGCCTCTTTTAAGTTTTTCCCTGACCACCTTGTTTAAAACAGCACATTCACGAACAAATGTGTTTATATACATGCCCATTAGCATTTAGGAGCATAAATGTGTGTATTTACTTATTTGTTTTCCCCAACTAGGATATAAGCTCTTTGAGGGTGGGAAGTTTTCTCTGTTTGGTTCACCACTCTGTCCTAACCCAGCACATCAGAGAGCTCAATAAATCAGTTGAATCAATGAATGTATGAATGAACAATCACCATTCTAGCTAAATTGCTTTACTTGGGTTTCTGGAATATATTAGATTCTATTCTGCTTCTGTTATTCTTTTTTTTTTAGAGTCTCTCCTTTACTGTGTCCCCATCTGTCATCCTACAAGATTCAGCTTAAGTATGCACCCCTGATTAAGTTTTCCCTCTGAATGCTTACTGTATTAAGTGCTTCCCTTGGGTGCTCACAACACTGTATTGTAGCTGCTTTTTGCCAGCACTTCTAGTTCGCAGAAGCCTAAGGTCTAAATTCTGTTTCTGTTTTACACCATGCATGTTGCACAGAAGATAGCGAGTACCTGTTTAATCACCAGCTGGTATTAGGAGGGAGAAAGCAAGAGCATATCTTATAATTTTTGGAAGAGTGATAATTATGTAGATAACAAAATCTTAGTCTTTCTGGTTGGATTAGAGATCAAGTATCTAGTTAGTATCTGTGGTGGTTTAGTCACTCAGTCGTATCCGATTCTTAAAACCCCATGGACTATGTAGGCTCCTCTGTCCATGGGATTCTCCAGACAAGAATACTGGAATGGGTTGCCATTTCCTTCTCCAGGGGATCTTCCCCACCCAGGGATCAAACCCAGGTCTCCTGCATTGCAGGCAGATTCTTTACCAACTGAGTTATGAGGTTAGTATCTGTGTATCTCTTATTTGCAAGAAGTAAAAACTTAACTCCAGTAGCTTCAGATAATCTGGATATATTGTACAGATGCAGTGGCAGTGAAGAAAATAGGGCTCTTAAAAGTATCCAAGGTGATGAGACCCTTCCATGGAAAAAGGAAAGCCTCTTTAACAAATAGTGCTGGGAAAACTGGATATCAACATGCAGGCTGGACCCTATCTTATACCATACACAAAATCAGCCACAAAATGTATCAGAGCCCTACGTGTAAGACCTGTAACTGTAAAACTGAGAAGAAGTGCTTATGATAGTAGATTTGGCAAAGATTTCCTGAACATGACATCAAAAGCACTAGCAGCAAAGGCAAAAATAGACAAATTGAACTACACCTAAACTAAATACATCAAATAACTTTCATATATCAAAACACAATCAACAGAGTAAAAAGGTAGCCTACAGAATTGAGAGAAAATATTTACAAATTATACATCTTTTGAGGTTAATATCCAGAATATGTAAAAAAAAAAAACAACTAGAAGTCAAGAAGTAAAACACAAATAACCCAATTAAAATATGGACTAAAGACTTGAATAGACACCTTTCTTCAAAGGTGATACATAAATCTCCAACAAACATATGAAAAAGTGTTAAACGTCACTAATCATTCAGTTCAGTCGCTCAGTCATTTCTGACTCTTTGCAAGCCCATGAACCGCAGCACGCCACTCCTCCCTGTCCATCACCAACTCCCAGAGTCCTCTCAAACCCATGTCCGTTGAGTTGGTGATGCCATCCAACCATCTCCTCCTCTGTTGTTCCCTTCTCCTTCTGCCTTCAATCTTTCCCAGCATCAGGGTCTTTTCAAATGAGTCAGNTCCTTTTCCAGTGCATGAAAGGGAAAAGTGAAAGTGAAGTTGCTCAGTCGAGTCCAACTCTTAGCAACCCCATGGACTGCAGCCTACCAGGCTCCTCCGTCCCTGGAATTTTCCAGGCAAGAGTACTGGAGTGGGTGCCATTGCCTTCTCCGGTATATGCACTACCATGTATAGAATAGACAACTAAAGATAACCAACTGTATAGAACAGGGAACTCTACTCAGTGCTCTATGGTGACCTAAATGAAAAAGAAATCCCCAAAAGAGGGACCACATGTATACAAAGAGCTGATTCACTTTGCTGTACAGCAGAAACTACTAACACAACATTGCAATGCAACTATACTCCAATAAAAAAAAGAAATTGAAAACAGGAAAGAAAATAACACATTTGAAATGTATCAATGATGGGAAATAACTTGAAATACAAGGATGAAACAAATGCTGATATTCTTCAACTTCAGTTTACAGTGAAATAAAGATATAACTAACAAAAGATGTACTCCATGGGGAAAATAAGAGGAACAGAGTTATATAGGATCTGAAACAACAATTAAATTTTTTATAGATGCTTAGAAAAGAAAACCAATATTTTAAAGAGCACAGGTTTTTAAGAAATAAAACAGTTATGGTCTTCTTAAAACTGAGAAATCAATATGTTTAAGTCATTCACATATATAGTTTAAATTACTGTTAGACATTTATACCCAATCACTTCAAAAAAATAAAACTGTCTTTCATAATTGAGGAAATTTCAAATGTAAATATAATTTAACTGAGTAATAGCTGAAAATGATTGAAGAAAATGTGTTCATTTTTTTAAAAAAGTACTTAATTGTACTTTTGAATTACAAGTCACAGTTTGTTTTTCTCATTATCCTGTGTGTATGTGTACTTAAGAAAATGTTTAAATGGTGTGTATGTTGGGGAGGACTGCTCAGGGGTACTACACAGAAACTTATTTGCTTAAGTGATACACTGCTCTCTACTGTGTAATTCCCACAATGCAAGAACAAATTTGTCCTATAAATAAGATGACTCATACACTAGATGTACAGAGAAAACAAAGTCAATGGGGGAAAATTCAGCCCCATAAATGTTTTTGTACTAAATGGTAAAAAATAATTATTCTTAAAAATGTACGTTCTAATTAATTTCCAGAAATACAACATGAAATACTAGAGGTACCACCTAACAAATGTGTTTATCCCAGAAATTATTTGAAGCAGCTTTTTCAATTATGCAAGCCAGGGAGAGTGCAAAGATTTTCCAGGAAAGACCAAGTGACCTCTTCTTTCTTCCTTGTCAATGCCATTAATGGCTAGCGTTTACATCCATACTTGTATCCCTCCATCTATGACTTAACGAAAGAAGCAAGGCAACAACACATTGTAAAGAAGGATTAAGTGAGTTCTTAGAAACATCAAGAACTAAAATATGGACATGCCTGCATCTCTGCTTAGCTGTGTGGTCATTAATCATTTGCTTAAATGTTCTTGGTCTTAGTATCTTCACTATAAAATTAAGTCTTTGGATCACATTACTCATGGTTCTACCCTTTTTAAACCTAATAGTCAAAATAAATATAGAATATGTAGAATACTCAAAATAAATATAGAATATGTAGAATAATAAATTCTACCAAAATAGAGTTTCAGGGCAGAGAGCTAGCTGAGCTCTACCCAGTCCATATTCCAAGCTCACTGCCCATCCACAGCCACGGCGCCTTGTTACCTTTCTAAAAGTCCACGGAGCACAGTTTGAAAGCCTTATGACAGTACTATCTGTAAGGTTAGCTCTAAAATTCTGGACCCTCTGAGGTCAAATTCGACTCTGACCTTTATCCCTTTGGGAGCCACATATGAGATGAGAAGCTCCCACTATGCTATGCTAACTGGTAGCACAGAGTCAGACACAACTGAAGCAACTTGGCAACAGCAATTTGGACTTAGTCTAAAATTCAAGATGGCCTTCTAAGACTCATCAGAGAGCATGGGATACAGCGTGTTCATCAAGAGTGAATGGAAGAGATATATTCTCCAGTGTTACTCACTGTGATCTGACACCAAACACAATGCAGTCCCGTCAAGCCCTGGTAACATTTGACCGTTTTGTGGCACTTATCACACTTGGTTGGGCAGTTGCCTTCAACCCAGTAATGATGCATCACCTAGAACAGAACGAGAGTGCTGCAGTGAGAAGAAGCATCCATAAACAACACTCCAACAGCCAGCATGGCCATGTACTCACATCAGTGTTCTTCTTGGACTTCACATAAGTCTTGATACATGAAGGAGGCGCTCTAGCCACACAGCGCTCATGGACTGTGTACTTGCAAACTGAAAGAAAACGTGTACATAAATTCAGAGCTCATCCCAGCCCAGACTGCAATTTTACAGAGAAAGAATGACATTAACAGAACCTTGTTTCATAGCCACTGCTACCTAATCAATCCAATCAGCGATATTAAGAAAAGGTCCAAGTCTACTGTTTTGACCATGGAACACAAAAGGCCAATTAGTACAGGAAATATTATGCATGTGAAAAACTAAGACTCTTCTATCATGGCATAGCAGGAAATGCTTAATTAAATCAGGCCTCACTCAAATTTTTCACAATGATTCCCAGATGACAAAAATATTAAAGACAAATTGATGACTGCCAAATGGCTTGCTGTCATTTGTTAGAAGGAAAAGATCTATATTTTAGAGAGTATAGGCATGAGAGCAGCTGGCAGGCATGGGAGTAAAAGCCCATGAGTTTCTGCTGTTTTGTCTATTGATTTATCTAAATCTTAAATAGCTGGTTAGTCTATTTCCAGAGAATAGATTTCCTCATACATGCCAGGCCTTCAGCTAAACTTCATCCTTCATAGCCATCACGACAATCTGTCTCCAAAAGGAAAAACCTTTGCTCCGTATGGGGGTGTGTGTGTGTGTGTGCACGCATGTGTGTGCATGTGGATATATGTATTTTATGATATATAGATGCAAAAATTAATATATATACAAATGTGTATATATACACATATACAAAGATATAAATGAGTACGTATATTTATATTTTATGGTATATATATATATATATATACACACACACAAAATTAATATGTATATGCAAATATGTAAGGGCTTCCCTGGTGGCTCAGATGGTAAATAATCCATCTGCAATGCAGGAGACCTGGGTTCAATCCCTGGGCTGGGAAGATTCCCCAGAGGAGGGCATGGCAATGCACTCCAATATTCTTGGCTGAAGAATCCCCATGGACAAAGGAGCCTGGCAGGCTATAGTCCATGGATTTCCAAAGAGTCAGACATGACTGAGTGACTAAGCACAAATACGCATATATTCACAAATACAAAGACATTGAGTGTGTGTGTGTGTGTGTGTGTGTGTGTGTGTGTGTGTGTGTAAAATGTGACATAAAGCCAACATATACAGTTTATTGGCATCTGTAAATCACTATATGGCTTGATTTTGAGTATAACTCAGGGTCTTATAAAGATATTCTTTAATAAAATACTGGTTTCTAATTAAAGAGTAACAACTGCATAAATACAGGGAATAAAAATTAAGTAAAAATCAACCAGGTAACTCTCTCAACAAAACAAAGAGAAATTAACCACTACACGGAATTTGAATGAAAAAAATACTAAGTTCGCATAATACTTATATAGTAAAACTCTTCCCCAATAGCCACATCTGTGACTCCCTTTGGCAACAGTGAGGAAGAAAAGATAGTTCCTCATGGTAATAATGTTGTATATTATATTTGCTACACTTAGCAGTTAAAATTTGTGAGTAAGATTCTCACTCTTACATGACACTGCCCATATTATTTGAGAATTACCATTTTGTTTCATAAGCTCCCATAAATAGAGAATACTCTGAAAAATTATTTTCCTTAAAAATAATAAATCTTTGAAAATAAATTACTTATTTTGTATATGGAGAATGTTCTGGGGTAACCAGCCTCTTAAATGTGGCCACCAGAAACAGCCCTCTGAAGTAGTATGAGATAATTTTGTGTTACTTTATTAAAATCCATAAACACTTAAAAGTAGTCCTAAAATATGGTTTTTAATGTCAAATAAAACATCTGAAAGTCTTCTCCCAAATATGCTACCAAAGAAGTCATTAGCTAAAATTAATATCTGAAAAGTATGTATTATATGGAAGCCAGGTAAGAAATTAGATTTATTATAAATGCACAAAAATGGGATGTGTCCAAGAAACCTGACAGGTTCAGTGAACGCACACTTCAGAAAAGGGTATGGTTGGGGGGCAACGTGTTGGACTAAGACAAAGTCACTCTTAGTGAGGGGGACTCAGTATTCCCTGTGTTTCAGCAGAAGTATCACAGAATGCAAAAGTTCCTCAGGAGTACATGCTGTTGGTTTCAAAATTCTTAAGTGCCTTTTATAAACGGATGCAAGCATTATCCAAAAATTCTAGTGGGCCGTATTCCATAGAATAAAATAAATATTGCAAAGATAAGAGTGCTGAAATAAAAATAATGACTGCAATTTATGAATGGGCAAAACTTTGCATTCTAATACCCATTAACCATATATGAAGAACTTCTCCATGACAGAATTAAAACTCATGAGTCTGAGGTACAAGATTTGTTTTTATTCCTTGTGATTTCTTAATCTGAGTGCAAACTGATCAAGTAATTATTTTTAAAAGACTGAAAGGAATAAGCTCATTATAGGAAAACACTGTGAATAAAGCATCTAACTTGGGGAGAAAAAGGACAAATATGCATAAATGTAAGATATAAGTATGAGAGGCCAGTGGAAATTTTCCTAATACTCGCAGAAGCAGTGAGAATCATGAATAAACTAAATTACAGTGGAAAGAAAATGGCTTGTGAGTTGGAAAATGTCCTTCTTCCTTTCCCAAGGAGAGGGTTTTCCAAAACTGAAGGAAGTTAAAACTAGAATGACCTAGGTCTTCAGAAACATACTACGGGAGACACAAATCATAGGTACAGGAAGGATCAGGTTAATTTCTTGTCTACAAACAGGACTGTGCCATGAAATCAACCTTTCCTCACCGGAGGTGATACTGTCCAGGCAAAGGAAAGGTACTCACAGGAGCAGCAGAGGCCCTGCTTCCCTACGCCGATCAGCATGTTCAGGCAAAGATTGCAGTAGGCAGGTTTGTTAAAGTGCTTGAGTCGCCACACATGCTGTCCGTCATCCTTCACATTCTGCACGGGACATAAGAGAAACAGATTTCACTTAATGAAATAAACAGTGGAAGAAGAAAATGCCAATAAAATTCAGAGCTGGACGGCAGCATTTGAAGACAATCTGTTATTTCATCCCTGACTTTCTGCAAGATCGCCACAGAGTCTAGAAAAACACATGTGCTCTAGTGGAATGAGATTCTGCTAACAAATCTCAGATGCTACAGCAACCCACAGATTCTCATCTAATGCCAACAGTTCAACAGGAGGTCCCAAACCAGCATCACGGTCAGCCCAACTGAGCACTCCTGAGAACAGAGGCGTGTCTGCCTCACCTGGATATTTTATTTTTAGGACAATTCCATAAACAAATACGTGAATAAAGAAAGACAAAATAGTGTTGAGTGGAAGATTCTGAGAGGCGAAAACCTAGACAGAATATATTAACATTGGATCTTCCAGACCAAAGGATCAAACCTGGGTCTCCTGCACTGCAGGCAGATTCTTTACTGACTGAGCTACCCAAAGCTTTCCTTAATAGTAGGAATATGCAAATTTCATGATGGTGATTAGGTCTTTCTTATAAGGAAGCAGAGGGGTAGGACAGGTTGAAAACAGAAGATTTAAAAGTAAGTTACTGATGGTATTTTAAGGCTTCAGCTGGGGGATTCTTTACATGTTTTAGTTTACATTCATATATTTTTGTATGTCTCCAATAGCTAAATTTTAAAAATTAAGTATTTGTAAGACTCTAATTAACTTTTTCTTTACTTCTCTTTTGAAAAACATGAATGATTATAAGAAAAGAAAAAATTATATGAATGAATTTAATTTCATGAAAAAAAATGGCAAAATATTAACAGCTACTGTCTTTATTTGTAACAATCTCTATCATTCTTTACCACAATAAAATCTTGAGTTTAATCCAAAATCGTGGCAAAACTGTAAATATCATTTATTATTCTAAAATTCTATATAATATCATAATAGCTATCCTCTATCAGATACTTAATTACATCTGCATTGTCCAACACTGAAGTAAAACAAAATAATAGGTTGCTTACAAATCTCTTGAATTCCTTACAAGGAGGTCAAGATATTAAATGAAGCTACTATATATTTATTACACTTTTCACCATCATTTTCTGTATTAACATGTACTCCTTATACATCATTCACCAAATTGTATCCAACTCAGATTAATTTTAGATATCATCTATTGTTATTCTATAGAAACCACTGCAGATCTTGGTTCTTCAGGTCAGTCAAGTTGCCATATTTCTTAGAACACACAGACCTCATAGTTTTTTGAGCACCTATTATGTGTTGAGTCACTAATACAAATTCTGTGGAAGTGAGATAATATAAACATGTCCTGATTATTTTGTTTCTCTAAATAATAAAATATTAATAATAATGCTTCCTAACCACTTTTTCCTATTCCTAGTCAAGACATAAACCACCAGATTTGAAGCACTCAATTATATTCATAGTAACTGATTCTTACTTTAGAACCAGAAATGTCAAATTTGCATCATAATATGAAACATTAATGAAAATGTTTCCTGGGAGATAGTTCTCCATGGGTCTCTTGATCATCTGCACATTTTGTAAGCAGGACTGTCCTCTTTCAACACTGTACAGCCTTGCATTGTAGAGACATATCTCCCTTCAGAGCAGAGGGCAGATTTACTTACAGTCTGATATAATGAAAATAATCTGTCTTTTATAGGCAAAGGTTAAGCAAGCTTGTTTACTGCATATGATAATATGGCTCGGCCCCGGTGGCTCAGACCGTAAAGAATCTGCCTGCAACACGGGAGACCTGGGTTTGATCCATGGGAGAGGAAGATCCCTTGGAGAATGAAATGGCTACTCACTCCAGTATTCTTGCCGGGAGAATCCCATGGTCAGAGGAATCTGATGGGCTACAGTCCATGGGGTTGCCGAGTCAAACATGACTGAGTGACTAACACTTTTCATTTCACTTTAGTTACCCCAAGCCAGAGGGTTCTCAGCTCTGATGTTGTTACTTGGGCCTCTCTGCATCACCCCAAGCACTTTGCAGGGCTGGAGAACTAGATCAGCTCTGAGACTCTTACTGCTTCTTTGCTGTGAGAGAGCAATCTTGGTTTCTGACCCAGACACTCGTGTCCTCTGCCGGCACCCACAGAACTGTGGCAAGTTCATTTGTTCACATACAAGTAGGTAACTCTTAGAACCTTCACAGTTCTTGATAATACTCAGCTTCATTTTCCCGACAAAAGACTCACAAGCTCTCCACAAAAGCACTTCTCCAGAGGGCGTCATGGAGAGGACATCTCAAGACAATGGGATTTCATTTTTTCCCCCAAAACTTAAGAAATAGATTTTATAGTAATTTCTGAATCCAATTCTGGTTTGCTTGAGTCATAAGATTTCTAGTATTTTCATTATATGAATGGAATTCTTTACGCGAGTGTGTGCTTAGGCGTGTCGCATTCCTTGTGACCCCCACATAGCCTGCCAGGGTCCTCTCTCCTTGGCATTTCCCAGGTAAGACTACTGGAATGGGTTGTCATTTCCTTCTCCAGGGGATCTTCCCAACCCGGAGATCAAACATGTTACTCTTGCATCTTCTTCATTGGCAGGAGGATTCTTTACCAAGTCACCTGGGAAGCCCAGGTGGGAAAGCTTTATATATTTGCTTAATTCTGCTATCGTTTATAATAAACTATCTATATTTAAAATTTTTCTATTCCTTCAAATAAGAATAAGGTATCCTGATACTAAAAGATTGAGGTGAATTTTTAAAAAATATATTGATAGATTTAGCATTAAATATTAATTAATAGGATCGATGCTTAAAAAACATTTTTAAGTGAAAAGGAGAAAGGAAAATTTAATTCTCATATGTATGACTGTTCTCATAATCCCTGTCATTTTATTTTTAAATGAGTGTCCATTCCTTGTGAATAAGCCTCCTCCTGTGGAAGAACACATATGGACTAAGTTAGCTGGCATTTTCCTTATCAAAAAATAAACAAGTCTGAACGTGGGTGTTCTGTCAATCAGAACACTTAGCCATGTTACAGGCTGCCACTGATGTACAAATCCATTATCCAGACAGAAAACGCTTTACCAAAAAACAAATTAAATAGCTTTATAGCTCTTAGCCGGATACATCGCCAAACTATGCAAAGGATGAAATATGTATGTGACTTCAAGAGAAGAAATTGAAACCAGGAGCCAACTACTTCTCAGCAGTGCAAATTACACTCCAATGCTCTGTATTTTCATGTCTTGTCTTGTTTGTCTTATTTAGATGGTAAACTTTGTGGGGGTGGGGGAGGATGGGTCCCTTACTATATTCCATCAGCGGGGACAGCATATGCCTATTAGTACTTCTATTGCAAATAAATATTTATTGTCATAGGAAGGAACTCATTTTTCTGAAACAGCAATGAAGAGCAAATCTGGAAGGCTTGATTCCTGGCCTCTGATGAAAATGTGGATAAGCCATTTCACCTTTATTTTCCTCTCTAATAAAATGACAGTAACCACTTTCCTCACTCAGAACGTGGTGTGAGGTTTCATTATACAATACCTGTGAAGTCAATTTAGCTCCTCAGAAGATTGGTGTTACATAAACAGCAAATATTATTACCATCATTGGGTTGAGTTGTGTAACATCCCAGCATTTCAGCTAAAAGATTTGAGAAGGATGTTTGTAGATTTAAAATGGTTTATTTCATAAAAATTGTGTTCTCCTATTTTTTTCCATCACTAGACATTACTCTTAATAAAAATGTATTCCTGATATTTAGTAAACACTGTATTTTATAATGAAGTAGTTCAGTTCTGTGCTGACATCAGAGAAATGTTTAATGAAATCCAGGAAAATTCAGAGCAACATCAGGGTCTTTCTCACCTTTTAATTCCTTTTGACCTTTTAAGTCAAAAGTAAGTTTCAAAGAGAAGAATGTTCTTTGGAAAATATTGAAAACTATTTCTTTATCTAGTGATTTGTGATGTTTTAGCTTTTTCCCCTAAATACCTCCAGGACTGTACACAGTGCTCAAGTGAACTAGGGATGTTATAAATATCATTATTTTCTGAAGATGGAGAAGGAAATGGCAATCCACTTCAGTGTTCTTGCCTGGAGGATCCCATGGGCAGAGGGCCTGGTGGGCTACAGTCTATGGGGTTGCAAAGAGTCGGACACAACTAAGCAACTTACACACACACACACACACACACACACACACACACACATTTTCTAAAAATGTCATGGAAAAATTTCACTGATGTCAAAGCCAGAATGCTCCCATTCCTCTGCTAGGCTGATTTCAACTGCCTTCAATTACAACACATAGAGAGGCAAGGTTGCAAGTGGATTCCAACTCAATCAACTATAAACACCATTAAATTATCTTACTTTTCTGCTCAACGTCTCAAAAAATATAACAATACAAAAGAAACTGCCCTTTTGGACAACAAGAAAATGTAGAGAGAAGTTTTAAAATTCTGAGCAGAGCTACAACCAACAATCCTTCTCCAGATCACACTTTCTGAAGTCAGGCTCAGACCCTGATAATCTTATGGTTCAAATACCAATTCAAAAGACTGTAACATCACATGGTTATTTTCCTTGAGTGACCTGATGTGGAATCTTAAGAATGGTTGCATTTATCCAGCTTCATAACTCCTTTCCTGATTGAGCAATGTATAAACAGCAGAGCAACATTGCAACCAAATTAAAAAAAAAAGAGTGTGAAACATTACTTTTCCAAATACAGCTTAGAAGAATACATCATCTGCTCTCCATTCATATTCACCAGGGGACACATTTCATCAGAAATCAAACCAAACAATACTTTTACTTTATTGAATCAGGCACAAAAATACATATACCGAAACATTTCAAACAATGGCAAAGTTTAAACTGTAAACTGCCTATAGGGTTTAAAAACCAGGACTCTGAACAAAATTAAAGAAGTCAAAATAAATAGCCATTCAAAAATCACACAGGCCAGATTTGGCACCAACAACCAAGACTAGAATTTAAGGTATCCTTATTTTAAGCCAGGCTTCTATTTAAATCTGTGTTCCAGTTTTTATGATAGTGTGAATTTAGAAATTTTCTTTGACAAATCTAACAATGATCCCAGATCAAAGGTTTCAGGAATTGGAGCATCATTAATTGGGGCTTCCCAGGTGGCAGGAGTGGTAAAGAATCTGCCTACCAATGCAGGAGACATAAGAGAGGTGATTCCATCCCAGGGTTGGGAAGATCCTCTAGAGGAGGAAACGGCAACCCATCCAGTATTCTTGCCCGGAGAATCCCATGCATAGAGGAGCCTGGCAGGCTACAGTCCATGGGGTCACAAAGATCAGACACGACTGAGCAACTTAGGACACACTCACAGCATCATTGATTATCTTGTTCATCTAGTACAACAAACGTTTGAACTGAAGGAATATTAGAAAAGAAAAGGGATATTCCTGACTAACTTCTTTGAACATGTCCAGAGAAGATGACTGTCTAGCACAAAATCATCTGGTTAGTTCATAACCAAGCCAGTTATCGTTGTTGTTTAATCGCTAAGTCATGTCCAGCTCTTTGTGACCCCATGAACTGTAGCCCACCAGGCTCCTCTGTCCACAGGATTTCCCAGGCAAGAATACTGGAGGTGGGTTGCTATTTTCTTCTCCAGACCAAGTCAGGGCGAAGGCCAATTTGATAATGTTAACTGCCATTCTATCATCTCTTCATTGGTCCTTACTGAAATGATCTAATTGATCTATTTTTTTTAAATCAGACTTTTCTTTCCAAAATGATTTAAAACTAGTTAAAACTCATTTTATTTTATGACAGAATATATAATATGTAATTTGTGATATGGCATAATAACAATAGAATAAATCAGGAATCAGTAAACTATGGCCCTTGGGTCAAACATAGCCAACAAGCTATTTTTGTAAATAAAGTTTTATTAGAACACAGCCCTGCTCTATCAATTAGGTGCTGGAGTCCGGCAGTTGCGACAGAAACTTTATGACCCACAAAGTTTAAACTATTTGCTATCTGTCCTTTAATATGCAGAGTTTGTCATCATTAGGCAAAGTTTGTCATCATTCAGAAAAAGTTTGTCATCAATAGGCAAAGTTTGTCATCATTCAGAGTTTATTGCTAGGCACAGTTATTTTAATAAATTTTATCCACTCAAAGTAAGATTTAACAAAAAAACATATTCTTAATTGAGATGAATGCTGAAGGAAGAATGACTCAGTGTCAAACATAAATTTTTTATTGTAATCAAATGCCCCCCCCAAATGACAGACTATATCATTTTATACTGGGTCTCATGAAGTTTGAAAGACTTCTTCTAAGGAAAAGAAAATGACCCTTACCCTCTAGCATTTGATAAAGAACAAGGCTCTGATAAACTACGATTCTGATTTTGGCACCAAAATAGGTATAATGTAAAACAGCATAGTTTTAGAGATCCTGTTGGTGGAGAAAACTGAACTACAATAAAATCACAACTGCTCTGCCTAACATTACAAGTAAGGACTGCTCTCCCAGGACAATTTTCTATCTATGTAATTGGGGTAGTACACCACGGTCATTTTCAAATACACTGTGGTATTTAACATGCATTATCAATTAGCATCTATTCCCTGAGCTCATAATAGACAATAGACAAAAATACATAAGACAACATAATAAGACAGGCCTCATATTAAGTGGCTGAATTCAACCTAAAACTTTTAGATTTCTAATCTGAAAAGTAAAAGTAGGGGGCAGGGTATAGGGGAAATGGCTCCATGAATTAAATTCTCCACAGGTAATAATATAGCACATCAAATGCCTACAGAAAAGGAAATAAATCTCAGTTACTAAAAAGAAAAGGCCCTCATCACTCAGTTGTCATTGTGTCCTTCCTGGTTTGTAAAATACTTACCATGTCTGGGAATTAAAAAGCTCTTCTTAACAAACAGATGCTTTGATTTGTGAATATAATTAATGGCTTATCTATTTTATAAAAGACAATATTAAAAACATTATCAGCTTCTTCTTTTTTTTTTTTTTTTTTTACAAAGTGAAGAAAACACTCTCAGAGTTGCTCTTCACAGGGTAAAAATCCAATCTCATAGTCCATCTACAAATGTTAAACAATGTAGCCCTGCCATCTAGTGGCCATCACTGGGAACGCAGCTCAGGTTTCTTTGAACCCTGAATTAATTTCTCATTAAACCCCGCCCCCCCGCCAAAATCTTTTAACGAAACACATACACTATAAATCTAAGAATACCAATATAAAGTAAATTATGTAACATTAACATGATGGACATTAACGGCATTGAACTTTCATTCCGCTGAATTAAAGAAGTTGCTGCTAGAAACCAGAAGGAAAGGAAACAGAAGCCGCTCAGTCGTGTCCGACTCGTTGCGACCACAGGGAGTGAAGCCTATCAGGCTCCTCCGTCCATGGGATTTTCCAGGCAAGAGTACTAGAGTGGGTTGCCATTGCCTTCTACAGGGGATCTTCCCGTCCCAGGGATCGAACCCGAGTCTCGTGCATTGCGGCAGACTCTTTACCCTCTAAGCCACCAGGGAAGACCTCTAGTATCTGGGGTCTACCATATTTGTTTAAAATATTTTTAATTAACATTCATACAGATTTGTGGACTATATTTACCCAGGCAATGTTCATAATTTCACAAACATCTGTACGTATTGGTAAAGTTGTAAATTTGTAAGCAATGTCTTCCAAAGAAAAATATTATTTCAAATTTTTTCTGGGATATTAAAAATATAGATGTTTCCAATTCTCCAGTTTCCTGTCAAACCTGCTATTATCAAATAATTTACTTGCTCATTCCTAAATCTTCTCTCATACTAGAATTTCCATAAATGTTTAAAAAAAATTTTAGTTTTAAAAATATAAAATTCCATTCTCAGGAACCACTATCACTGGAACACCTTGAATAGTCATTTGCCAACTATTTTTCAGTACAGAACATATACCAAACTTTCTGAAGTTAAGATTTTGTCAGTTTATTTTCTGTTTTCACCCAATATTCTGATTTACATATGCCTTTGTCAGAAGGTATATTAAAAAAATGAAACAAATATTTTTGATGCAGAGATACATAGTAAGTTATCACAAGAAGATACTAGGTTGTGTATAGTATAAGAACATCAGACACAAGAAGTATTGCTTCATTAATTCTCAAAATGTGGAACTATGTATCTATTAATAAGGCCTATATTATCTTTGTTTTAATAAATTATTTACCTTAAGATTAATTTCTTATATATCATCTATTAGTAATTCTACTTTTCTCTCCTCTGACCATTTCTAAAATCCCATGGGCCCCATAAGATTAACCTGAATGTAGAAGAATTTGAAGATCCAGATGAAACAGACGAATTCCACCATCCCAAAGCCCATTTATATATTCCCAAAATAATATGTAAAAATGTGCAACATATTTTTACACACTATCACATATTTTACACAGACTGCAAGAGCTCTTGGGAACTGACTTAAAAATTGAGTATCTTGAGTTAACTATAGCATAGTCTTGAATTTGAAAAACTGTTATTGCTGGTAACAAGAAGTATAAAAGGGGCTTCCCTGGTGATTCGGTGGATAACAATCTGTCTTGCAATGCAAGGGTTACCAGTTCAATTCCTGGTCCAGGAAGTCCCCAGTGTTGCAGGGCAACTAAGCTCAGCTGCCACAACTACAGAAGCTGTGCTCTAGAGCATGGAAGCCGCAACAAGAGAAACCACTGCGATGAGAAGCCCACGCCCCACAACTAGAGAGCAGCCCTCTCTGCAGCTAGAGAAATTCCACACATAGCAACACAGACTCAGGGCAGCCAAGTAAATAAATACTTTAAGAAGTATGAGAAGTTTGGGAGTCAGCAGAGAAGCAATGAACACTATGATCTTGCATCTCAAAACTCTAACTATTCTACATGCCATGTTGCTTTCTGTAAGTAATGCTCTTTGAATCTAAGTATACATTATACTATCTGAATATGATAGTTAATTCTTGTTTATTAAAGCTAAGGATAAAAATCCAGTACTGAATTTTAAAATTAACTATCACCAAAATTCAACCAAACTGGGGTAGTAAGCGCTAGATTCAAAGTCACTCTCATATCACATTCTGATCTTAGGTTGCTATGTTATTCCCAAAACCACCAGTGTTAATTATCACTGGAGGCAGTGATATGAGAAAACGTTGACAGGATTAGAAGGAAAAACTTTGAAAGACTACTGCTATGTAAGGAAAAGAGAAAGATGCTTGCTCCTTGGAAGAAAAGCTATGACAAACCTAAATAGCATATTAAAATACAGACACATCACTTTGCCAACAAAGGTCCATATAGTCAAAGCTATTGTTTTTCCAGTAGTCATGTACAGATGTGAGAATTGGACCATAAAGAAGGTTGAGCATTGAAGCATTGATGCTTTCTAATTGTGGTACTGGAGAAGACTCCAAGAGTCCCTTGGATAGCAAGGAGATCAAACCATTCAATCCTAAAGGAAACTAACCCTGAATGTTCACTGGAAGGACTGACGCGGAAGTTGAAGCTCCAATACTTTGGCCACCTGAAGCAAAGAGCCCTCTCACTGAAAAACACCCTGATGCCAGGAAAAATTGAGGACAGGAGGAGAAGAAGGCGACAGAGAATCAGACGGCTAGATGGCATCACTGCATCAACGGACTTGAATTTGAGCAAAGTCTCGGAGATAGTGAAGGACAGGGGAGCCTGGTGTGCTACAGTCCATAGGGTCACAAAGAGTCAGACACAACTGAGCGACTGAACAACAATATATATGGAGTGCTGTGGAGTGTTAGTCACTCAGTTGTGTCCGACTCTTTGTGATCCCATGGACTGTATCCATCCTCTGTCCATGGGATTCTCCAGACACCAATAATGGAGTGGATTGCCATTTCCTTCAACAGGGAATCTTCCTTATCCGGGGATCAAACCCCGGCCTACTGCATTGCAGGCAGATTCTTTAACGTCTGAGGCACCAGTGAAGTACAAGTCCAAAATATGCATACACTTACGTGTATATATAGTCAACCACCTGGATTATAATTGGCTCCTCCACTTACGGGTTTGTTTACCAATAAACTAGATCATCTTCATGAGGAGAGGAAGTATAGAAATGGATGGAGTGTGGTAAGAACCACAGCATGAAATCATGCTGGGATGTTTCTTCCATTAGATAAAAAGAAGTCAATAATTTGTAAACTCGATTGCACTTTAAAAAGTGGGGGAAAGAGAGCAATCATGTATTAAACAATAAGGTAATACCTAAAATGAACTAATATATTGATGGCAAGTATTACTATACAAGCAGCTACTGTTAAATTGCCCAGTGTCATACATATTAGAAGGATCAGGCACTCAATAAATACTTAATTGTAGAAAATAGATGAATTTATAAGCAAAACGTATAAAAGAGACCTCCAGTGACTTACCACCAGGTTACCCCATCTATGCAAACACTTACATTTTCTAAGCCCAGGAGCACAAGGAGTGGAATTGTCGTCATGCCTCCTTGAATCCATTCCTCCAGAGAGACTGTTCCATCATGATCATAGTCAATTTCTTCCATCATTTCATGGAGGATCTGGAATAGAGAAGATGAGGAAAAATTTGATAATGAATCAATAAAATAAGTTTCATGTGATACAACCAAGTATTACAATGAATTGATTATAATAAACTCGTGTGTGTGTGTGTGTGTGTGTGTGTGTGTGTGTGTGTGTGTGTTGCTTCAGTAGTGTCTTACCCTTTGCGATCCTATGGACTATATAGCTCTCCAGGCTCCCCTGTCCACGGGATTCTCCAGGAAACAATACCGGAGTGGGTAGCGATCAAACCCGGGTCTCCTGCCTTGCAGGCAGATTCTTTACCATCTGACCCACCATCTGAAGCCCAATAAGCTGTGACTAGCAGTGAACTGCTCCCTCCCCGTATCATCCCCCTGGGTCATCCCAGTGCACCAGCCCCGGGTGTCCTGTATCTGGCATCGAACCTGGACTGGCAATTGGCTCCTCCCAATGCAGGAGACACGGGTTCAATCCAGGGTTGGGAAGATCCCCTAGAGTAGGAAATGGCAACCCACTCCAGTATTCTTGCCCGGAAAATTCCATGTACAGAGAAGCCTGGAAGGTTAAAAGTCCAGGGGGTTGCAAAGAGTTGGACATGACTCAGTGCACCCGCATGTGCACAGGCGCACACAGACATACACACACACACACACACACACACACACACGCAGCAGCAGCAAATCCTGTCATTGAGAATATTAGTAGTTTTGCTATGATTTCTAGATCATGACTACTTATACTGATCAACTTTTAGACATAATTGCTTAACTTTTTAATATTTTGTCACTGAATGGTAGAGCTCAAACAAAAAGGTACCTTTAATTTATGGATGAAAGTGATCTTTAATTGCTGTCTCTAGATTATTTTTTTTAATTCAAATATATGCCAGATAATGACTGAACAAATTAACTTCATGGCAAAGAGCTGAAATAATTCTTTGCTAAGTGGTATGGGGCAGGGGAATTAAGTTGCTTTTAATTGCCTATCAGAACTTAATAGAGCCAAGAAGTTAAACAATCAGACCATTTGGATTAGATTTCTTTTCTAAAGATGACTTTCATACTGTGTCTCAAAGAGTCATCCACAGTATGTGCGATACATTTACCTCTTGGTTGCATAGTGCTAATGTGTGTTGTTAACTCCAAGGGTTGGTGTGAGAGTTAGATGTGCTAATACAGTATAAGTATCTCTGAAGGGTATCTAGCATACATAGTAAGTTTAATATAGGTGTTGTTAGCGTTATATTGTAGGTTCAGTGGGTCAGTCATGTCCGACTTTGTAGCCCCATGGACTGTAGCCTGCAAGGCTCTTCTGCCCATGGGATTCTCCAGATAAGAATACTAGAGCAGGTTGCCCTGTTTTTCTCCCGGGAATCTTCCCGACCCGGGGATCAAACCTACGTCTCTTGTGTCTCCTGCACTGGCAGACAGATTCTTTACCCTACTGCCACCTGGGAAGCCCTATGTTACATTAGCAGAAATTAAATTACCTCGGCTGCTGGAAAGGCATAGTACCTCCTATCTAATAGCACCAAAGAGGAAAATGTGGAAGAATCCAGGGAAGGAAGTAACTCACCACCTTTATCTAATATGGAAGTTTTAATCCATTCAAAAAGAAAGAAAGAAACACAGAGCGCATTAGAACAGAAATTTGAAAAGGTGCAATAAATGGAATACTTGATATGTTTGTTGATAGAAGGATCATTTGCCTCAACATCGCTGAACTTGGTTGATTGGTGTTTTTCCTCAAGAAGTATTTTAAAATCAGATTATTTTCCTTCATAGAAACAAATGTATCTATAGGTATTGGAAAGAGTCTTGTTGGGAAAAAATGTTGCTGTAATAGTTTCATCACTCTCAAAATGAAGAACAAGGGAATTCATTTAAAATTGGGCATAAGGTCTGATTAAAAGGGTCTATCTCTTTTTGTTTGTTTGTTTTGTTTTAATTTAAATTTATTTATTTTAATTGGAGGCTAATTACTTTACAATATTGTATTGGTTTTGCCATACATCAACATGAATCTGCCACGGGTATACACGTGTTCCCCATCCTGAACCCCCTCCTGCCTCCCTCCCCCCACCACCCCTCTGGGTCATCCCAGTGCACCAGCCCCGAGCATCCTGTATCCTGCATTGAACCTGGACTGGCAATTGGCTCTACCTCTTAAAGGCACTCTCATGAACTAGCAGAAATGAACAAACAGGAAGAGAACTAAAACACAGAGCATTTGTTTCAGAGAACTGATCCATTCATTTGTACTTAGTTATCTAATGGGAGAGCCTGGGTTAGTTTTTAAGAACTCTGTTCAAGGACATCTCATCTCCCCTACTAACTGCCATCAACATCAAATGCATCCTTCTCGTTATTTATCATGCCAACTTAAGAGTCAAACAATGTATATAAAAATACACACACACGCTTGAAATGGGGAGAGCTGCTGAATCATCAGGCAGGATGAGGCAGTTATTATGACAGCAACTACAGACAGAGGCAAGGCTTTTATCTTGACACTCTATACTGCCCACAGAAAGGATAAACTTATTAGTATATGCCACAAATGACTAATACTGCTATTTAGCTTATTAATCGCATTTTCCAGTATGCATTTGTTCTAATTAGACCACCCAGCCACCATCATCTCTTCCATAGAGCATCCAGATCCCCATTTTCTCAAACCCAACCACCACTAAATACTTTTGTTGTGATGTAGTGGTGCTTCCGTCTGCTTAGAAAGCTGACTGAAAAAAGGTTCTCTTCCCTTTATTACTCCAGTGAGCACAAGAGGCTTGATTAATAGATAAATTATATTCACAGGTATTAAGTACGAGAGAGAAAGCTGTTTTACGAAAACACAACCAACAAAGGCAGCAGAACTTACAAGAAGTCCTTTGATTTCAGTGAAAACAGTATCACAGTGACTCAGGAGATATTCTTCTAATTAAATACATTACCACCTACTTTATTATTCCACATGCAAACTGAAATTTTGTTAATGATATCTGCCACTCATTATGGGTACAGCATATGCATTTCCACATTCAAAAAGGAAAAAGAAAAACCAGCTGAGTTAAAACTTGGAAAACCCTAATCCCAGTAAGAATGGTGCTGGCCCCCTACACAACATTGCACTGATTTGGTTGTACTTTAACTGCATTAGTTTGCAATGCAAGGAAAATGTGATTTGAGCTCTCCTATCACATTATCATGCCATTACCAAGGAGCTGACTGCATAAATGGGAATTTATGTGGGTAAATGCGCTCTTTGAATTCATATAAAATGTAAACCATTTAAATTAAATTGATTTGTATTTACTTAATTAATGTACAATTTCCTAAATTGAGTTGGTTTCAAACAGAAACTAAAATCAATAACATTCATTAACTCTCCCCCAAATATTACCTGTGACTGAAGTAAAAATTTCAAACCACATATGTTTTAATACACATTTGAATAATATTGGTAACTTGGATATACATCTATGGAAAACAAGACGTTTTTATGCTCTTATAGGCATAAAGATACTGTTCAATACTGTTTCTTTAAACAATATGATTAATGTTTCCTAGATCAATTTTTAACTAGCTAGAGAGTTTGGGGCAAGTCACTAACATTTTGGGGTCTCCCTGCAATCCTGAGCATGCATCTGGAGGAAACTACGATTCAGAAAGATACACACACCCCAATGTTTATCACAGCACTTTTTACAACAGTCAAGACATGGAAGCAACCTAAATGTCCACTGATGGAAAAGTGGATAAATAAGACCTGTTACATAGACACAATGGATTATTATTCAGCCATAAAAAAAAAATGACATATTGCCATTTGCAGCATCAAGGATGGACCTAAATATTATCATTTAAAGCAAGGTAAGCCAGACAAAGACAAATACCAATATGATGCCACTTACATGTGGAATCTAGAATATAGTGCGAATGAACTTACCAATGAAACAGAAACAGACTCAGAGCCACAGAGAACAGACTTGTGCTTGCCAGGAAGGAGGTGGATGGGAAGGATGGACTGGGAGTGACTATTATACATAGGATGGATAAACTACAAGGTCTTACTGTATAGCACAGGGAATTATACTCAATCCTGTGATAAACCATAATGGAAAAGAATGTGTATATAAGTATAACTGAATCATTTTGCCGTGCAGTAGAATGTAACACAACATTGTAAATCAACTATGCTTCAATAAAATAAATTAAAACAAAAACTTTTGGGGTCTCAATTTCCTCATGTATGAAATGAGTCAAACAGTACCTCTTAGGGTTGCAAGCCTTAAATAACACAGATGGAAAGATAACAATGCTCTGTGCACAGACAACCGTCATTATCATCTTCATAATCACCTTCTTCCTCTTTCAGATTGACTACTCCAGCTATTCCCATATAAGGGCAAACATGGAGATCCTAAAATACGTGTCTATTTGACTTTTTCATGGCATGGTATGACCTTGGTAGTGTCATCAACAGCGCGTTTACTTACACTTATTTAAGACCATCATTCTGATTAATTTCCATGAGAAAGAAAAGCAAGATATCACTGCTAAGAACTTCAGAAAACCAAATACATTATTTTATACTCAGAATCCACTTTGACTACTGATTATAAATAGTAACTTAAGAGTTATGAAAAGATAAAATCAAATGCCAGTTACATACTAGGATGGCAAAAAAGATGAAAGAGGCCAGTGCCTTCTAGAAAGTAGCCAAGAGTTAAATCATCCCTATACCTACTGGATTCAGTTCAGTGACATCCCATTCAAGGTACTCGGCCACGTGCATCATCTGACTGATGATATTTTCTAGTTCCTGGAGGAGGAGAGGGGAGGGAGAGAGAGAGAATGAATATAAGGTCTTAGTAAGTTCTTCAACTTTGATTTGCAGGAATTGATTTGTTCAACATGTAGCTCAAACACTAAAAGAGTGCAATAATTACTTTTATATAAAAGTAAACATATCCATGCATGCTCAGTCATGTCCAACTCTTTGAGACCCCATGAACTACAGTCCTCCAGGCTCCTCTGGCCATGGGATCTCCTAGGCAAGAATATTAGAATGGGCTGCAATTTCCTCCTTGAGGGTAACTTCCGGACCCAGAAATCTAACCAGCATCTCCTGTGTCTCTTGCGTTGGCATCAGGATTCTTCACCACTGTGCCAACTGTGAAGTCGACTATACTAAATATCTGCTCCTTCTGGACTTTGTCTAGAAAGCTTCACCAGGAGAGGGCACAATTATACAAAGAAAGATTTCCTTCCAGCAGAAGATTTTTTAGGAAAAGTTTTGTTTGGAAAGCATTATCTGATGAAAGTAGGAGCAAGTATAATTTCACAAACTGTCATTTTTTATTTGTTCTTTAATTGAAGGTTAATTGCTTTACAGAATTTTGTTGTTTTCTATCAAACTTCGATACGAATCAGCCACAGGTACACCCTTGTTCCCTCTGTTCCAAACTTCCCTCCAAGTATCCTTACTCCACAGCTTGAAAAACAGGTGTGGAAGGTAGGAGGAAGTGTTTGAGGGTAACTCTGAGGTTTATTCTTATTCTGATATGATGAGAATGTATATTGACTATTTTAGCCATTTATTGGTATAATTTGCTCTGCTAGAGGTGTGTTCAGGTCAAGGTTTGGAGGCTAAGGCATGTAGAATTTATTTTATGAGGAGACAGAGTTTTAGTTTGAATTTTCACATTCTTCTGCTCAGTGACAACTTTGTGAAGAACTGCTGGTTAATATAGATGCCTTGGCTGAATAACTTAAAATATATTTTCATACCAATTTATTTAATGTTTTAATTCTTCTGTATCTTTAGAACAGACCAAATGTACTTTGTGAATGCTAATAATTTTAATAGTAAATGATATAATTAGAAGTAGTGTTTTATAGTATGATAATTTAAAGTATAAGAAGTATAAAAGAAGAAAGCTGAAAAGCATATTAATAAAATATATTCTCAAATCTCTAATCTAATATATATCATTAATATAAAATGAAGAAGAAAACATGGTTAAAGAGGTTCTCTTGATAGAAGGATTTGTGGATCCTTCCGAGAAACTGAAAAATATAACTTTTTTGAACTGTGGTGTTGGAGAAGACTCTTGAGAGTCCCTTGGACTGCAAGGAGATCCAACCAGTCCATTCTGAAGGAGATCAGCCCTGGGATTTCTTTGGAAGGAATGATGCTAAAGCTGAAACTCCAGTACTTTGGCCACCTCATGCGAAGAGTTGACTCATTGGAAAAGACTCTGATGCTGGGAGGGATTGGGGGCAGGAGGAGAAGGGGACGACCGAGGATGAGATGGCTGGATGGCATCACTAACTCGATGGACGTGAGTCTGAGTGTACACGGGATTTGGTGATGGACAGGGAGGCCTGGCGTGCTGCAATTCATGGGGTCGCAAAGAGTCGGACACGACTGAGCAACTGAACTGAACTGAACTGAATCATAAAAGTATTATTTTTGTAACATAGGCTGTCTCAGAAACAATGCAAATACAAATGTATTTATTTATTACAAATAAGAAACCATTTTAAACACATTTGGCCAGGATCAAGTGTAGTATCAGGACTTCGCTGTAGCTCAGATGGTAAAGAATCTGCCTGCAACACAGGAGACGCGGGTTCAATCCTTGGATTTGGAAGATCCTCTGGAGAAAGGAATGGCAACCCACTCTAGTATTCTTGCCTGGGAAATGCCATGCTCCGAGGAGCCTGGTGGGCTGCACTCCTTGAGGTTGCAAAAGAAGTGGACGTGATTTAGTGACTAAACAACAATGATTTGGGAACATTGAGGTCTCTGGATATGTTTTGAGAAATTGAAACTATTTGGGGTATGCTATTGTATGGGCATGTGATATCAGATAAGTCATTTAACCTCTCAAAGATTCAGTTCTTTCAACAGTAAAAATGGATATGCTAATAGTAGCTAGCTCATAGAGTTGCTACAAAGATTAAATACATTATATAAAATACATTGATCTTATCTGACACAAGTAATCAATAAACATTAGTATTATTAGACATACTGGTCATTTCTCAAAGTATTAAGTTTCTTCTGCTGTATCTCCAATATATGAACAGCTAAGCCTTTAAATTTCTAAGAAAATGACATTGGAATTGCAGTTCCAACCTGGTGGTGAAGGAAATCTCCTGGGGCAGAAAATTGTGTGGCCAAAATCCATAGGGATTTATTTACAAAAAAGACTAATTCAAGCATAAGCAAACATTTATCCTCAGCTTGTTGTGTAATATTCAGAATATAATTATAAATATTGTTAGTAATCTACTATACGTTAACCAAAAAATGTCCAGAGACCAAAAGAACCATTTGACTGGATTTTCAAATCAGTTGCCAACCCATGGCTAAACGTCTAGTAAAGACACATTCTTTAAAAAGAAAATTATTTAAATAAACTAATTTATTTAAATAAAGTAATAGAACTATCAAAAAAAGAAAAATTAAAACAAATCTGATATGAAAATAAATTTACATCAGCATAGTCAGAAGTGTTACAATAAGCATATTGACGTAGGTAGAAGAAATCTAAATGCCTAGCCATGAAATGCCCCCAGAAAATGAGTGAATATATCATGCAGCTTAATGTTCCTAAATGGAAAACTGAACACTACTAGGCACTAAAAATAACAGTATTTGAAAAATTAGAAATACCCTAACATAAGAAATCCCATGATCACAGCATCAGTTCAGATTGGTGGCCATTTTCTAAATGAGGAATTATATATTTTTATCTCTCTGTGGTGAAGCTAATGTACCATCATCCTACTCAGTGTTACATTAATGTGTGTCCAACTTCATTGCTCTGCCTGTAAAAATCTGTTTGAGTTCTGCCACTGGGAAGTACACCAGATTATGAGAAAAACTCATTGTCAGAAGTGTTTATTTTAATCAGTATTCAGCATATCAAAACATTTGCTTTTATAGGTACCTATGTGCTTCAAAATTTCCATAATCTGACACTTATTCTTTTAGTAATATTCTTATATTTTCTTCATATAATAGGGCATGATATAATATACAAAATGTTAGACAGAAAATATATCTGAAATACATATATACATTCATCTGTTAAACAGATATATTTATAAGGCTCTGATTTGAGAACTAAGAAGCTAACTATGCCTCTGAAAGCTGTGAATGATACGCCTGTATTATGAATAAAATAAACATTTATTTATTGCTTTCTGTGAGGTTATATTTTCTTCTATTTCTTTTTATAACTAAAACTATAGACAGAGTGTAAAATGGGCTAAGGTGTTTTTCAAAGGGAAGTTCACCAAAGCATTTTTAAAGATAACTGCCAATTTTATCAACATATGAGACGAAGAGTACTTTAAAAATGTGTGTGGGTGCCATGTGTTGTCAAGTCTAACTCTTTGCGACCCCATGGACTGTAGCCCGCCAGGCTCCTATGTTGATGGGATTCTCCAGGCAAGAATTCTGGAGTGGGTTGCCATGCTTTCCTCAGGGGATCTTCCCGACCCGGGGATCAAACCTGTGTCTCCTTCGTTGGCAGGAGGATTCATTACCACTGCACCACCTAAGAAGCCCCTTTAAAAAGTGGGAAAATAAACTGAATTGACTTTATATTTCTTTTATTTATTTTTTTTTGTAATTTATTTATTTATTTTTAAATTTAACTTTACAATACTCTATTGGGTTTGCCATACATCGACATGAATCCACCACAGGTGCACACAAGCTCCCAATCCCGAATCCCCCTCCCACCTCCCACCCCCATTTCTTTTAAATTCTACCTGTATTCTTGACATTTTCCCACGTGTCAAATCTCATTGATATATATATAGATATTGATATCTTTTTAGAGCATTGCCCTCATCTTTCTTTTACACTTTATTCAGACAGGGTTGGAGTCGTTTTTATCTTTCTTTGTATAAAAAGTCACTTTTTTGTAGTAAACTTATTTAATAGAACAACTATAATCCTAATAGTTTCCTCAGATCACTTGCTTTCAAAAAGCCAGATGATAAAAATGTTGTATGAGTGCATGGAAATTATATTGTGTCTTCTGTGGTAATAGCTATAAATTTATTCATTGCATTTTTCAGAACAAACTACTCTGAAGTTTTCACAGAAAATTTGAAGAAAAAAATTACCGAGCTGTCCAGGAAGCCATTTCCATCTGTGTCATAGAGGCGAAACATAACTAGAAAGAACAGAGGTGTTGAAAAAAAGATTAGAGGTGAGTAAGATCAATGCTAGAATAAGGCATACTCTTAAAATTTTATTTTCTGTCAGAAATAAACACTACTAAATCCCTCCCCACCTTCAAGTAGTTGATTTATGGGATCATTTCTTAAGCTTTCAACGTGAATTAATCAATCATTAATAAAAGTACTGGATATCAGATATAAGTTCTGCTGATTTTTGTTATTCAGTAGAAATCATGAAAAACTGCTATTGTTTGTTCAAATTTTTTTTTACAAGATCGTTAAATAGAAATTCAAAAATAACAGTAAGCCATTCTACAAATGGCCAGGGGAGCAGGCTGGGTGCCTAGCTCCCAAGTATGCTTGGGACACCTTATGCCAAATCCCTTCTGAGTCTTTCAACAATTATTTTTGTAGATCATCTGGCTTTAGTGGACAGAGTGATATAATTTCTAATGTATACATGGTGATAATTGTTCAATAGAGTCAGAATGAGAAAAAAAAAATAACAGAAGAGAAGGAGTTTAGACATTCAGAGTCTGGATATTAAAGAACAGTGTGGCTAAGAAGAAATAACTGATTTAGAGGTTTGGAGATCAATTATAATCTGAAAACTGCCAGCCACCGTTATGTGAGCTCAGTTAAACACTACTTTCTTATCTATACTATGATGATCCTCACCATGTCCTAAGAAACATATTTGTTGTAAAAGTTAAGCAAGATGATACACACACACATATATCAAAAGCTATAGGTCATGACACATATAAGCCATTGATCTGACTGATCATTAGACAGTATGTGAAAGGAAAACAGTGTAAAATAAGGGAATTTTTCTGATAGAAGATGCAAAACAAAACTGTGTTATTGTCATGGGTATAATGATATATTTGTTTAAATCTGAGGTGTAGTTTCATGAGGTAACCAATTTTTGAACTAATCAAACATGAAAAAGATGCTGTTGGCTCCACCACAGACAGCTCAGGAAAGCAGGATGGCAGAGGTCCATGGCTGGCCTAAAGACCCCTTGAAGAGCTCACACACCACCAGTAGACTACAGAAAAGGCTGCAGGTGCTGGGCTCAGATCAACAGAGATGAGTGCCACAGCTGTAAACATAGAGGAATGGAAATGAGGGTTTGTGTTGGGTTTGTATAATTTCCTGAAGAGTCTTGATGTCTGAGGCTTATAATGAACTAAAGACAGCGACAACTAGGAGGCATAGTTATGAAATGACTTTAATCTGTAACTCATTATTTTTCATGTTTAAAAATAAGTATTATATTTTAAAAATTCTAAGATATTTATAAGATGCAAAACTAGCCTGCTGTTGTTCAGTTGTTAAACCATGTCCGACTCTTTGTGGCCAGGAACTGCAGGACTTTAGACTTCCCTGTCCTTCACTATCTGCTGGAGTTTACTAAAACTCATGTCCATTGAGTCAGTGATGAAAACTAGCCTGCATATCACTAAAAGGAAAAAAAATGCTACCAACTTAGCCATGGTGTCCTATTTATTATAAAATGGAAACAGACTTTAAAGATGTTGAAAAGTAAGGGGAAAATGTATACCTATTGAATTAAAGGATATAATGTTAGGCTTGCTTAATGACATAAATATCTTGCAGACCATGATAACTGTTCTTATATACTAAATAATAAAATTCAGGAAGAAAAAAAAAAAAGAACTTATCACAACATAGGTACTATGCATTTCAAGATTTTCTAGTATACTACAAAGCTACAGTCATCCAGACAGCATAGTACTGGCACAAAGACAGAAATAGAGATCAATGGAACAAAATAGAAAGCCCAGAGATAAATCCATGCACCTATGGACACCTTATCTTTGACAAAGGAGGCAAGAATGGAGAAAAGACAACCTCTTTAATAAGTGGTGCTGGGAAAATTGGTCAACCACTTGTCAAAGAATGAAACCAGAACACTTTCTAACACCACACACAAAAATAAACTCAAAATGGATTAAAGATCTAAATGTAAGACCAGAAACTATAAAACTCCTAGAGGAGAACATAGGCAAAACACTCTCTGATGTAAATCATAGCAGGATCCTCTATGACCCACCTCCCAGAGTAATGGAAATAAAAGCAAAAATAAACAAATGGGACCTAATTAAACTTAAAAGCTTTTGCACAATGAAGGAAACTATAAACAAAGTGAAAAGATAGCCTTCAGAATGGGAGAAAATAATAGTAAATGAAGCAACTGACAAAGAATTAATCTCAAAAATATACGAACAACTCCTGCAGCTCAATTTCAGAAAAATAAACCACCCAATCAAAAAATGAGCCAAAGAACTAAACAGACATTTCTCCAAAGAAGACATACAGATGGTTAACAAAAACATGACAAGATGCTCAACATCACTCATTATCAGAGAAATGCAAATCAAACCACAATGAAGTACCATTCCACACCAATCAGAATGGCTGCAATCCAAAAGTCTACAAGCAATTAATGCTGGAGAGGGTGTGGAGAAAACAGAACCCTCTTACAGTGTTGGTGGGATTGCAAACTAGTACAGCCACTATAGTGAACAGTATGGAGATTCCTTAAAAAACTGGAAATAGAACTGCCTTACAACCCAGCAATCCCACTGCTGGGCATACACACCGAGGAAACCAGAATTGAAAGAGACACCCATACCCCAATGTTCATCACAGCACTGTTTACAATAGCCAGGACATGGAAGCAACCTAGATGTCCATCAGCAGACGAATGGATAAGAAAGCTGTGGTACATATACACAATGGAATACTACTCAGCTATTAAAAAGAATGCATTTGAATCAGTTCTAATGAGTTGGATGAAACTGGAGCCTATTACACAGAGCGAAGTAAGTCAGAAAGAAAAACACCAATACAGTATATTAATGCATATATATGGAATCTAGAAAGATGGTAACGATGACCCTATATGCCAGACAGCAATAGAGACACAGATGTAAAGAACAGGCTTTTAGACTCAGTAGGAGAAGGTGTGGGTGGGATGATTTGAGAGAATAGCATTGAAACATGTATATTATATGTGAAATATATATATTATATGTGAACCAGTCCCGGTTCAATGCATGAGACAGGGTGCTCAGGGCTGATGCACTGGGATGACCCTGAGGGATGGGATGGGGAGGGAGGTGGGAGAGGGGTTCAGGATGGGGAACACATGTACACCTCTGGCTGATTCATGAGAATGTATGGCAAAAGCCACCACAATATTGTATAGTAATTAGCCTCCAATTAAAATGAATTTTATAAAAAAACAAACAAACAAAAAGATTTTTTAGTATAGCATAAAATGATAAAAATATCTTTTAAGTGGCAAAAATTCTTACACTCAAAGAAGGGGTTAAATGCCAGGAACAAGGCAAGGACTTTCAAAAACCTAACTATATTTTACAATGAGGGACAGTGTGACTCTGTTAATCTTTACTGGAATAAGGATTAAGTAAATGTCAAACAATTTCATACAGCTCTGCTAGGTGGAAAACCTAGTTTTCATGGAAATATGAGCTCAAAGACACACACACAAGTGGTGTGAATGTGTGGGTATCTGCCATTCATTTTGGGCAGCATCTGAAACTTCTTTCTAGATTCTAAAAGCCAGACTTTATAAAGAACTGTAACAGACGAAAAGTTAGATACCTTTTCTTCACTAGCCTGACTTGAAAATAGAGTTTGCACAAGAAGAAGCCTCTACCAATCAGAAGCACAAGTCTAGAAGATTAATCAGATGGTAGTGAGCCAAGAAAAAAAGGACCTTTCCATAACACATGGTGATGACAGGCAGCAGCAGTAATAATTGAAGAGAAGGGCGTGTGACAGGGGGGTAACACTGAAAGGTACTGTCTGTGCACAGAGAAGCAGCGAGGGGTTGGCATATATATAAGAAAATAATTATTAAAACTATCTTTAATTACAAATGATGCATTTGTATGTTTACAAAATTCTATTGAATCATCAAAAAGAATTGGAACTTATATATAAAAATACATATTTCATATATATAAGAATTTACATATGTATTAGAACTTACATAACAAATATGTATATACATATATATACATGAAAGTGAAAGTGTTATTCGCTCAGTCATGTCTGACTCTGCAAACCCATGGATTGTAGCCCACCAAGATCCTCTCCATGGAATTCTCCAGTCAAGAATACTGGATTGGGTTGCCATTCCNATATAAGAATTTACATATGTATTAGAACTTACATAACAAATATGTTATATACATATATATACATGAAAGTGAAAGTGTTATTCGCTCAGTCATGTCTGACTCTTTGCAAACCTGTGGATTGTAGCCCACCAAGCTCCTCTCCATGGAATTCTCCAGGCAAGAATACTGGATTGGGTTGCCATTCCCTTCTCCAGAGGATCTTCCCAGGGATCTAACCACCTGAGCTACCAGGGAAGCCCCATCATATATATATAGAAAGATATGTCTTACATTAAAACATATATATCATATTTATTATATTTATATTAGAACTTATATAACTATGTTTAGTACATCTTATATAACATAAGTTATATATTAGAAATTATAATGTATAAATACTGATATATATATATTTACATATAAATATATATGTATGTATACATATTCAGTGACGCGGTAAGATAAAAAGACAATTGCAGTTTTATTACTTGCAAAGAACAATTAGAAACTGAGACATAAAATATACCTTTTACAATAATATCCAAAAACCTAAATACATAAGAAAAATGTATTGAGTTGGACGAGAACTTTGTGCAAAAGTTCTTGTGAAGTATAAAACTTCACCATGAAAAACTACATAAAACCTATATAAATGAAAAGATATATTATGTTAATGAATTAAAACATTTAATATCATTAAAATGTAAGTTATTCACAGATTGTTCCATAAAATGGAGACAATCTCAACAAAAAAAGTAGCTTTGTTTTAAATAGTCACATGACTGATGACTCAGCAGGTAAGAATCTTCTGGCAATGCAGAAGACATAGGAGACCTGGGTTCAATCCCTGGGTCTGGAAGATCCCATCAATGAGGAAAGGGCAATATACTCCAGTATTCTTGCCTGGAAAAGCCCATGGACAGAGGAGCCTGGTGAGCTATAGTCCAAAGGGTTTCAAAAAGTTGGACACGACTGAGGGACTCAGCACACAAATATAAAAATTAAAAAAAATGAACTTGGAATATCTTTCTTTTCCTTGAAAAGAAAAGAACAAATATGAAGGATTTACATGACCTAACTTCAAGAGCTGATAAAAATCCAAGGAATCAGGACAGTGGCATACTGACTATGCAAATAAAATGACAGGAGATATAGTGGACAGGCAGAGATCCATACATGTATGGTCAACAAGGGCCAAAATGACTCAATGAGATAAGAAAAGTTTTTACAAAAAAATGATGATGGAACAGCTGGATGGATATTCACGCTAAAAAATCACCATGACCCTTACTTCACACCAAGTAAGAACATTAAGCTCAAATTGAATTACATTAAGGCAGAACTTTAAAGATTCTAGAAGAAAATATAGGACAACATCCTCATAAATCAACATAAGCCAATATGAACCATCAAAGATTGTATTTTTAGTAGGTAAATTAAAATTCATCAAAATTAAAATTTATGTTCATCAAAAAAAAGACTATTAATAAAATAAGTCAGCTGCAGATTTGAAAAATATTTTCAGAACACACATATATATAGCAAAGGACTTGTTTCTAGAATATTATGAACAGACCGTATAGCTCAGTAATAAAAAAAAAAAATGCATTTAAGAAAGAGGCAAAAAAGTCAATCAGATGCTTCAAAAAAGGAAGATGTATGAGTAGCTGATCATAACAAAGTACTCAAAGTTATCCATTATAAAGAAACTGGAAATTTAAACCACACTTAGAAGCATAATACACTTGCTAGAAAAAACAAAATTCAGTTTTTCCCCCAAGCTCTGTCTACCAAAGCTCCTTACCTTTTCAGCCTCTCAGCCGTCTAAGAAACTACAGTTTAAAAATATTGGCAAAAACCTGGCTCCCCACTCCCACGAAATTGACCCACAAGTTGGACAAGGTTGTCTTGATAAGTTTACAGTTTTTTGTTTTTTTTTTTAATATAGAGTTTAAATGTTCTAGTTGTTTTGAGCAGAAAAGTTGATCTGAAAACACTTTGTTGCAGAAAAGAAGCCAGTTCTGACTCCATGTTGGAATTGTTTCTTTGACTTGCTTTTAGTTGCTTTTGTTATTATCATACAGAATGGCCTGCCTCAGAGAATCCTGCCCCTCTACCTGACTGTTAAAGCACCTATGTTCAGAACTAGGTCCACCTGTAATTAGCAGGAAGGAAGAAATTAACACATCCCCTGCCAGAGGCTTGCCATTCTAGAAAATGTTTGCAAGATTAATAGCCATTTTACTTTGCTTCCTCACCTTCCGCCCCCCCTCCCCGGCCATTTCTGATCTATAAAAGAACCTGGAATCCACACCCTGATAAGACAGTTTATTTTGAGGCAGTAGCCTGCCATCTTCTCAGTCACCTGGCTTTCCAAATAAAATTGTTTTCCTTGCCCCAACACCTCCTTTCTCTGATCCACTGGCCTATCATGTGGCGAGCAGGGCAAGCTTGGACTCGGAGACAATTTTACTACTGAATGAAATAGAAGCCCTAATATATTTTTAGTGTTGATCTCTAAACACATTAACAGGAATTAACGGCTGTCTACAAATTCAAATTCATCAAGGAAGAAAGCTGGAGAATTTCAAGTTTTAGTTATTATAGCAATAATAAAAATAACGTACATATATTGAGCAATAAGTTCCAGTATTCCAAATCTCATCAAGTATAAATCAAAGGCAAACACTTTCTTTGATCCTGGATGAGAGAGAGGAATTCTAAAACTTCTATTTTCAAAAGTAAGTCTACTTTCTTAATTTAAAATTGTAGTGGGGTTGTGCAAAATATGAAATATTAAACATGTGCATTTATGTTACCTTTCTATTGAAAATCCACTGGCAACATTTAGGGATGAAACGGGCATAAACCCACAAGTACAAAGGAAACGTGAGGGGAAATAAGAATCATAAAATTTTAGAAGCTGGAAAAGACATGAGGACTGACTGAGAAACCTAAGGAATATAAACTTAAGCTGGCGGTGAAGAGGAGGCACAGATTCACACAGAAAGGGAAACTAATTAACATTTTTCATGAAGAGAAATCAGTCCTTTAAGTGCAACCTCCTCACACCTTGGACCTGAGGGTATGCCAACCCCCCTAACTTATAGGATACTGGATCTTTGACCTTTACAGCAGTCAAACCACAGGGGCTCTGAGCTCAGGGTATTCAGGTATTCTGATGGTAGGTGTATCATACCAAACAGACTGTAATCACGTGAAGGTATATACACTGAACACTAAGAAAAGTTAACTCCCCCTTCCTCATCTCTCAGGAGTCAGGCTTAAACCTCACCCACCCACCCACCTACCCACAAGCACCAAGCAGTTGTTTCAAATCAAGGCAAAGTATTTTGGAAGGAACCAGAAAGCAGGAAAGGAGGAAGGGGAATCTTATAACTAAGAGGAAAGTTTCAAGCTATGAAGTAATAATAAAGGTAAATAAGATGGTGTTGAGAACAAAATGGATTATCTGTGAAGTGCAAATTATGCTAGAAAGAGTTAAAAAAAAAAAAAAGCATCATAGATGCAGCAGATGTGCTCAGTCATGTCCTCTTTGGGACCCAATGGACTGTAGAGCGCCAGGCTCCTCTGTCCATGGGATTTTCCACGTAAGAATATAGAGTGGGTTGTTGTTTCCTCCTCTGGGGGTCTTTCCAACCCAGGGATCAAACCCCTGTCTCTTGTGTCTCATCTCCTGCATTGGAAGGCTGACTCTTAACCACTGTGCCACNGAGTGCCAGGCTCCTCTGTCCATGGGATTTCCTGCGTAAGAATATAGAGTGGGTTGCTGTTTCCTCCTCCAGGGCGAGTCTTTCCAACCCAGGGATCAAACCCCTGTCTCTTGTGTCTCATCTCCTGCATTGGAAGGCTGACTCTTAACCACTGTGCCACCTTGGAAGCCTGTAGTAGATGTCTCAGATGTCAAATAAAGGACACAAGAAAACAAGCTGTAAAATTTAACAATATTATAAGTTCTGTCTTGGAACTTTAACATCTAAAAATAGTGGTTTCAAAGACTGAGCAATTAAGATAAAAGTGGAAGGTAACTAACAATGAAAGATGAGGGAAGGGATGAAGAGCACAAGTTTCTAAACCAGAATTTAGGGTGGAAGATTGGAAAATTAATTAGTTATATAGGAATAGAGAAACCAATCAAATAAAGGAAATAAGGCAGTTATTAACATCATGGAAGATAAAAATTATTTGGCTTGGTAAGCCTATAGATACCTTCTGTTCTAAAATCATGTCTGAATAATATTGATAAAATTAACACCTATCCTCAAACATTATAATAAGCCTATTTTTGTTAGAATTTAAAAATACAATTAGTCTCCAAGGTCAAGTGAATTATTGAACCAATAGGTTTTATTTTTAAAGCCAATATATAAGGACATAGAATTTTAGGTGCAAAAATAATTTAAGCTCAATATTAAAATTATTCCGTCAACATGATAGCTTCCAAAGATGGGTACCTGTTACGAAATCACAAACTCATTTAAACCACTTTTTTCTATTTTTATGCTCATGCAATTATACTTTATATAGAAACAATTATGTGCCCACACATGAATTTGGTTAAAAGATCAAAGGAAAGGCACATTATGTAATATGAGGATAATTTATCTAGAATTAATTTGTTTTCCAAAAGATTTTCAGGTTTTTAAACTATCTTTGCATTGAATATACCTTTGTTTTTGCATAATATGTTATTTATATGAAAATATTATTATGGAAATTGTTTTTAAAGATTACAGTCTATATTTTAAAAGACATTTAAGCCAGAATTTCTCTAACTCATAATTTTTTACTGCTTTATGTATTTCAAGACCTACTTAATAAACGATAAGGGCAGTGGCAAAAATAATACTTAGAGCTTTGGCATCTAAGGTAATGGTGTTATACTTTTCCCTATTTTCTACNATTTTAAAAGACATTTAAGCCAGAATTTCTCTAACTCATAATTTTTTACTGCTTTATGTATTTCAAGACCTACTTAATAAACGATAAGGGCAGTGGCAAAAATAATACTTAGAGCTTTGGCATCTAAGGTAATGGTGTTATACTTTTCCCTATTTTCTACAATAGAAACTAATCTAAAAAAGGAAAGGCAGCTTTGCAAAATAAAAAGAGCATCAAGTCAGAGGGGCTTCCCTGATGGCTCAGATAGTAAAAAATTTGCCTGCAATGCAGGACACTTGGGTTGGTCCCCTGGAGAAGGAAATGGCAACCCAATCCAGTATTCTTGACTGGGAAATCCCATAGACTGAGTAGCCGATGGACTACAGTCCATGGGGTTTCAGAGTCAGACATGAAAATGACTAACAGCAGGTCAGAAATCATGCATTTTAGTCAGAGCCAGCTAAACTCATAGTATAAATACTAATAAACCTCTCTGGTTTTAGATTTTTCATTGACAATACAGGACTATTAATTAGATGATGTCTAAGGAGAGTTAAAAAGTTGGCTTAAAGTTCAACATTCAGAAAACGAAGATCATGGCATTTGGTCCCATCACTTCGTGGGAATTAGATGGGGAAACAGTGGAAACAGTGCCAGGCTTTATTTTCTGGGGCTCCAAAATCACTGCAGATGGTGATTGCAGCCATGAAATTAAAAGACCCTTACTCCTTGGAAGAAAAATTGTGACCAACCTAGATAGCATATTGAAAAGCAGAGACATTACTTTGCCAACAAAGGTACATCTAGTCAAGGCTATGGTTTTTCCTGTGGTCATGTATGGATGTGAGAGTTGGACTGTGAAGAAGGCTGAGC
>SJYV01032534.1:9601-22079 GCA_006410875.1 Neotragus pygmaeus | reverse complement strand
GTAATGTCAGGAGTTTATCAGCATTTTCCCTACTTAAGGTGGCTTTAAACATCTTAGAGTTTGCTCAGTCATCTTCCATGTCTTGGGGAATTGTCTTTGGCATGGACAACACCCTTTATGTTGGCATTAAACTTTTCTTTGAGAATATTTTAACCTATAGATATAGGACTGAAGTCCTAGGCAGAATACAAGGTATCATCTCACTGAAAATTATTTTGAAGCACTCTTAACTTTTAGATTAAAATTTTTGGTCTAATTTTATCACAATGATGTGTTTAACGAAGTAAGAATGTATATAACTGTTTAAAGTTGTGATCTTGGCTTTGTTCATACATTTTATTTATGTGTGCTCACACATACAGAGTATACAGCATATCTCAAGAGACTTGCTTGGATGCTGACCCTTCTTTTTCTCCTCGGTCTATGAGAAATCTCATAATCACTCCTTCACTTTCTTCTCCAGAATTAGGCTCACTGCTTGTATTTCTTTAATATTAAGGAGTTCAAATTCTTTTTCATGTATTCATTGGCCACTTATATCTCTTTTCTGGTGAAGCATGTCCATATTCTTTGTGTTTTTGTGACTTCTTTTTCTCATTTATAGGTAAGAAATTTTTTGTATTAATGTCAGAAACCCTTTGTTAAGCATACATCATACATTTTGTCAATCAGTTGCTCAGTCATGTCCGACTCTTTGCAATCCCATGAACCTTTTAGCATGCCAAACACCCCTGTCCTTCACTATCTCCCTGAGTTTGCTCAAACTCATGTCCTTTGAATCAGTGATACCATCTGACCATCTCATAGCATTCTATCACCCCCTTTTCTTCCTGCCCTCAATCTTTCCCAGCATCAGTGTCTTCCAATGAGTCACTTCTTTGCATCAGGTGGCCAAAGTATTGGAGCTTCAACTTCAGCATCAGTCCTTCCAATGAACACTCAGAGTTGATTTCCTATAGGATTGACCGATTTGATTGCCTTGCAGTCCAAGGGACTCTCAAGAGTCTTCTCCAGCACAATTTGAAAGCATCAGTTCTTCAGTGCTCAGTCTTCTTTATGGTCCAGCTCTCATATCCATACATGACTACTGGAAAAAACATAACTTTGACTATGTGGACCTTTGTCAGCAAAGTAGTGTCTCTGCTTTTTAATACACTGTCTAGGTTTCTCATAGCTTTTCTTCCAAGGAGCAAGTGTATTTTAATTTTTTGGCTGCAGACACCATCTGCAGTAATTTCGGAGCCAAAGAAAATAAAATCTGTCACTGTTTCCACTTTTTCCCCATCTATTTGCCATGAAGTGATGGAACTGGATGCCATGATCTTAGTTTTTTGAATGTTGGGTTTTAGCCAGTTTTTTTACTCTCCTCTTTCTCCTTCAGCAAGAGTCTCTTTAGTTCCTCTTCACATTCTGCCATTAGAGTGGTATCATCTGCATATATGAGGTTCTTGACATTTTCCCCTGCAATCTTGATTCCAGCTCCTCATTCATCCAACCTGGCATTTCACATGATGTACTCTGCATAGATGTTAAATAAGCAGGGTGACAATATAATACACAGCTTATAAAAGCAGCTTCTTTCTTTTTAAAGTCTATTTTGATGATACAACATAAATTTTAAAGCTTGTATTCATTTGACTCCCAAACAAAATAATATATAATTTGGCATTATACAGTTTTTTTACACTGAAAAATCATGCTTTAAAGATGCATCTCTATACTCTTCCCCATTTTTCAGGATTTTAAAAAATGAATCTTTTATTCTAATTCACATTCTATAATAATGCCATGAGGCTTTATAATTCCATATTTTTATAGATAGAATAGAATTGAATGTGTAAAGAGAGGTATCTGGAAGGGTGAAAGAAAAGAAGTAACACAAGCACCCATAGGCCCACCACTAAGGTAAAGAACTAGAACTTGGTCAGTGCCCAGGGAGACTCTGGTACCCTTTCTCTGCCCATTCCTTTTACTCTACCTATCCCCAATTTTGTGTCAGTTATTCCTTTATATTTTAATTCCCTCATAATGTATCCAGAAACAATGTACTGTTGGTTTTGAGTACCTCTGTGGCCAGCACAAAACAAGTTATGCAAGGAAAAGGCAGCATTGCTATTTCAGAAGAAGATAAGAGATCAGAATAGTAAGATATGTAGCTCCTGATTTCAGTCTGGATTCACTGACTCTAGGGCTTTGCAGGACCCTCTCCTGGGAAAGTCAGCAGGCAGGGTCTTGAAAGCCCTGGGAATCAGAGATCATTGGTCTGGGGATCTGGAAGAGCAGGCACGTGTGTCTCACACTGGCATCTGCTGGGAATATAGCCACAGGGAGTAGGTGGCTCTGGGCTCTTCAGTGAGGTGAAAGAAGGATGTTTTCAGTAACTCCATGGGCATGGGCCACTGAGCAGGTATTTTGGATGAGTAACTGAGAGGTGACGATCTAAGCCAGGTTCTTTTGTCTTAGGGTTGCAAAGCATTGTGACAGCAGTGATTTTACTAATGATAGCCCTCACCTTGCCTAACTCTTGAGTTTCCCACCACTTGGAACTGGACATGGGACAACAGACTGGCTCTAAATAGGAAAAGGAGTATGTCAAGGTTGCATATTGTCACCCTGTTTATTGAACTTATATGCAGAGTACATCATGAGAAACACGGGTGTGGAAGAAACACAAGCTGAAATCAAGATTGCTGGGAGAAATATCAATAACCTCAGATATGCAGATGACACCACCCTGATGGCAGAAAGTGAAGAGGAACTCAAAAGCCTTTTGATGAAAGTGAAAGAAGAGAATGAAAATGTTGACTTAAAGCTCAAGATTCAGAAAACAAAGATCATGGCATCCGGTCCCATCACTTCATGGGAAATAGATGGGGAAACAGTGGAAACAGTGGCTGGCTTTATTTTGGGGGGCTCCAAAATCACTGCAGATGGTGATTGCAGCCATGAAATTAAAAGACGCTTACTCCTTGGAAGGAAAGTTATGACCAACCTCGATAGCATATTCAAAAGCAGAGACATTACTTTGCNGTGGCTGACTTTATTTTGGGGGGTTCCAAAATCACTGCAGATGGTGATTGCAGCCATGAAATTAAAAGACGCTTACTCCTTGGAAGGAAAGTTATGACCAACCTAGATAGCATATTAAAAACCAGAGACATTATTTTATCAACAAAGGTCCGTCTAGTCAAGGCTATGGTTTTTCCAGTAGTCATGTATGGATGTGAGAGTTGGACTATAAAGACAGCTGAGTGCTGAAGAATTGATGCTTTTGAACTGTGGTGTTGGAGAAGACTCTTGAGAGTCCCTTGGACTGCAAGGAGATCCAATCAGTCCATCCTAAAGATCAGTCCTGGGTGTTCATTGGAAGGACTGATGTTGAGGCTGAAAATCCAATACTTTGGCCACCTGATGTGAAAAGCTGACTCATTTGAAAAGACCCTGATGCTGGGAAAGATTGAGGGCAAGAGGAAAAGGGGACGACAAAGGATGAGATTGTTGGATGGCATCACTGACTCAATGGACATCGGTTTGGGAGGCCTGGCATGCTGAGGTTCATGGAGTTGCAAAGAGTCAGAAACGACTGAGCGACTGAACTGAACTGAACTGAGGTAAACAGTGACTCTTGGAAGGCACAAAGAAAACCTTATGTGTAACAGGACTCAGGGGAAAGGAGGAATCACCCAACAAGAGACTGAGCCAGACTTGCCTGTGAGCATGTGGGAGTCTCCTGCAGAGGTGTAGGTTGACAGTAGCCTGCCACAGGGTCAAGGGCACTGGCAGCAGCAGTCCTGCTAGGTGCGGTGTGTTGGCATAAGTCCTCTTGGAGGAGATCTGTCATTAGCACTACCATAGAAAACGCATACTCCAGGATGGGTCCATCTCAGGCCAAACTACAGGGAGGGAGCTCAACCCCACCCATGAACAGAAAATTGGATTATAGATTTACTGAGCAGAGTCTTGCCCACCAGAGCAAGATCTAGTTATCCTCATAGCCATTCCCTCCCATCCGTCAGAAGCTTGCACAGACCTCTTATCCTCATCCATCAGAGGGTAGACAAAAGAAGCAAGAACTGCAATCCCATGGCCTCCAGAATGAAAACCACAATCACAGAAAGCTAACCAAAATGATAACATCAATTACAGCCTTGTAACTCAACATAACTCAATGAAACTATGAGCTGTGCCATTCAGGGCCACCCAAGACAGATGGGTCATGGTGGAGAGTTGTGACAAAATGAGGTCCACTGGAGAAGGGAATGTCAAATTACTTCATTTTTCTTGCTTTGAGAACACCATGAACACTATGAAATGGCAAAAAGACATGAAACTGGAAGATAAGCCCCAAGTTGGTAGATGTCCAATATACTACTACAGAAGAGTGAAGAAATAGCTCCAGAAAGAATGAAGAGGCTGAACCAAAGTGGAAACAACGATCAGTTGTGGATGTATCTGGTGGTGAAAGTAAAGAACAGTGCTGTTAAGCACAATATTGCAGAGGAACCTGAATGTTAGGTCTATGAATCAAGGTAAAGCGGATGTGGTCAAAGAGCAGATGGCAAGGGTGAACAACATTTTAGGAAGGGCTTGGGTGAATTTAATTCAGATGACAATTAAATCTACTATTGTGGACAATAATCCCTTAGAAGGAATGGAGTAGCGCTCATAGTCAACAAAAGAGCCTGAAATGCAGTACTTGGGTGTAATCCCAAAGATGACAGAATGATCTAGGTTCAATTCCAAGGTAAATCATTCAACATCACAGTAATACAAGTCTATGCCCCCCAAAATAAGGCCAAAGAAGTTGAAGCCAAACAGTTCTATGAAGACCTACAAGGCATTTTAGAACCAACACCAAAAAGAGATGTCCTTTTCATCATAGGGGATTGGAATGCAAAAATAGGAAGTCAAGAAACACCTGGAGTAACAGGCAAGTTTGGCCTTGGAGTACAGAATGAAACAGGGCAAAGACTAACAAGAGTTTTGCCAAGATAATGCACTGATCATAGCAAACACCCTCTTCCAACAACACAAGAGATGGCTCTATGTATGGACATCAATGGATGGTCAACACCTAAATCAGATTAATTATATTCCTTGCAGCAAAAGATGGAGCTCTACACAGTCAAGAAAAACAAGACTGGGAGCTGACTATGGCTCAGATCATGAGCTCATTATTGCAAAATTCAGACTTAAGTTAAAGGGAGTAGGGAAA
This sequence comes from Neotragus pygmaeus, assembly GCA_006410875.1. Taxonomy (NCBI): domain Eukaryota; kingdom Metazoa; phylum Chordata; class Mammalia; order Artiodactyla; family Bovidae; genus Neotragus; species Neotragus pygmaeus. Next base: position 16,864 of record SJYV01032534.1, on the reverse strand, counting down.
ACCACTAGGCAATTCAGGTATGAACTAAATGAAATCCCTTGATTATACAGTGGAAATGACAAATAGATTCAAGGGATTAGATCTGATGGACAAAGTGCCTGACAAACTATGGATGGAGGTTCGTAACATTGTATAGGAAGTGGTGACCAAAACCATCACAAAGAAAAGAAATGCAAGGGGGCAAAATGGTTGTCTGAGGAGGCCTTACAAATAGCTGAGAAAACAAGAGAAGCAAAAAGTAAAGGAGAAAGGGAAAGATATACCCAAGTGTATGCAAAGTTTCAAAGAACAGCAAGGAGAGATAAGAAAGCCTTCTTAAGTGAACAATGCAAAGAAATAGAGGAAAACAATAAAATGGAAAAGACTAGCAATTTCTTCATGAAAATTAGAGATACTAAGGGAACATTTCATGCAAAGATGGGCACAATAAGGGACAGAAACAAGTATCTAAGAGAAGCAGAAGAGATTAAGAAGAGATATCAAGAACAAAGAAGAACTATACAAAAAAAATCTTAATGATCCAGATAACCATGAAGGTGTCCTCACAAACCTACAGCCAGACATCCTGGAGTTGAAGTCAAGTGGACCTTAGGAAGCATTACTACAAAAACAAACAAACAAAAAAAACAACTAGTGGCGATGATATTATTCCAGCTGAGATATTTAAAATCCTAAAAGATGATGCAGTTAAAGTGCTGCACTCAATATGCCATCAAATTTGGAAAAGTCAGCAGTGGCCACAGGACTGGAAAAGGTCAGTTAGTTTTCATTCCAATCCCAAAGAAGAGCAATGCCACAGAATGTTCAACTACTGTACAATTGCACTCATCTCATATACTACCAAGGTCATGCTCAACATCCTTCAAGCTAGGCTTCAACAATATGTACAGATGTACAAGCTGGATTTAGAAAAGGCAGAGGAACCAGAGACTAAACTATCAACATCCATTGGATCAGAGAAAAAGCAAGAAAATTCCAGGAAAACATCTACTTCTGCTTCATTGACTATGCTAAAGCCTTTGACTGTGTGGATCACAATAAACTGTGGAAATTTCTTAAAGAGAGAAGGGAATACCAGACCACCTTATCTGTCTCCTGAGAAACCTGTATGCAGGTCAAGAAGCAACAGGTAGAACTGGGCATGGAACAATGGACTGATTCAAAATTGGGAAAGGAGTATGTCAAGGCTGTATACTGTCACCCTGCTTATTTAACTTTTATGCAGAATACATCATGTAAAACGCCATGCTGGATGACTCACAAGCTGGAATCAAGATGGCTGGGAGAAATACCAACAACATCAGATATGCAGATGATACCACCCTAATGGCAGAAAGTGAAGAGGTACTAAAGTGCCTTGTGATGAAAGTGAAAGAGGACAGTGGAAAAAGCTGGTTTAAACTTAACATTAAAAAAAACTAAGATCATGGCATCTGGTCCCATCACTTAATAGCAAATAGATGGGGGGAAAAATGGAAATAGTGGAAATAGTCCAAAAAATGGACTTCATTTTCTTGGACTCCAAAATCACTGCAGATGGTTGACTGCAGCCATGAAATTAAAAGATGCTTGCTCCTTGGAAGAAAAGCTATGACAAACTTAGACAGTGTATTAAAAAGCAGAGACATCAATTTGCCAACAAATGTCTGTATAGCCAAAGTTATGGCTTTTTCCCAGTAGTCACATTCGGATGTGAGAGTTGGACCATAAAGAGCACTAAGCACCAAAGAACTGATGCTTTCAAACTGTGGTGCTGGAGAAGACCCTTGAGAGTCCCTTGGACAGTAAGGAGGTCAAACCAGTCAACCCTAAAGGAAATCAACCTTGAATATTTATTGGAAGGACTGATGCTGAAGCTGAGGCTCCAATAATTTGGCCACCTGATGAAAGAGCCAACACTTTGGAAAAGTCTGTGATGCTGGGAAAGACCAAAGAAAGGAGGAGAAGGCGGCAAAAGAGGATGAGATTGCTGGATGACATCACTGACTCAATGGACATGAGTTTGAGCAAAACTCCAAGAGACAGTAAAACACAGAGGAGGCTGGCATGCTGCAGTCCATGGGCTCACAAATAGCCAGACACGACTTACTGACTGAACACCACCAACAGTACATGGAAGCAACCTAGATATCCATCACCAGATGAATCAAGAAAGATGATGTGATATACATATACAATGGAATATTAGTCAGCCTAAAGAGGAACAAATTTTATACAGTTGTAGTGAGGTGACTGAACCTAGAGCCTGTTATACAGAATGAAATATATCTGAAACATAAAAACAAATAATGCATCTATATGGTTTCTAGATAAATAGTACAGTTCTACTACACAGCAGTAGAGAACGGACTCATGGACACAGTGGGGGAAGGAGAGAGAAGGTCGAAATGAGGAAGTAGTATCGACATCTGTACCCTATCATGTGTAAAATACATAGCTAGTGTGAAGCTTCTATTTAACACAGGGAGCCCAGCCTGGCACTCTGTGACAAACTACAGGTATGAGATGGGAGTGAGAAGGGAGGCTCAAGAGGCAGCGGAGATATATATATATATATATATATATATATATAATTATGGCTGATTCATGTTGTTGTACAGCAGAAATCAACACTACATTGTAAACCAAGTTGCTGTTGAGTTGTTCAGTTGCTAAGTTGTGTCCAACTCTTTGCAACCTCATGGACTATAGAACGTCAGGCTCCTCTGTCCTCCACTATCTCCCAGAGTTTGCTCAAATTCATGTCCATTGAGTCGGGGATGCTGTCTCATCCCCAACCATCTCATCCTCTAATGCCTCCTTCTCCTTTTCCCTTCAGTCATTCCTAGCACTGAGCACCAAAGAACTGATGCTTTCAAACTGTGGTGCTGGAGAAGATTTTTCCAGTGAGTTGGCTCTTCACATTAGGTGGCCAAACTTTGGAGCTTCAGCAACAGTACTTCCAATGAATATTCAGAGTTGATTTCCTTTAGGACTGACTAATTTGGTCTCCTTGTACTCCAAGGGACTCTCAAGAGTCTTCTCCAGCACCACAAGCCTAAATCAATTCTTCAGCGCTCAGCCTTCTATATAGCCCAACTCTCACATTCATACATTACTGGAAAAACCATAGTTTTGAGTATACAGACCTTTTTTGGCAAATTGATGTCTTTGCTTTTTAATACGCTGTCTAAGTTTGTTATAGGTTTCTTTCCAAGGAGCAAGCGTCTTTTAATTTCATGGCTGCAGTTACCATCTGCAGTGATTTTTGGAGCCCAAGAAAAGAAAATCTGTCACTGCTTCCACTGTTTCCCCTTCCATTTGTCATGAAGTAATGGGACTAGATGCTATGATCTGAGTTTTTTGAATGTTGAGTTTCAAGCCAGTTTTTTCACCTTCCACTTTCACCCTCATCATGAGTCTCTTTAGTTCCTCTTCACATTCTACCATTAGAGTGGTATCATCTGCATATCTGAGGTTGTTGATATTTCTCCTGGCAATGTTGACTGCAGCTTGGGATTCATCCAGCCTGGAGTTCTTAATGGCTTGGATTACCACAATGGTGTGGTCACTAACCTAGAGCAGGACATCCTGGACTATAAAGTCAAGTGGGCCTTTGGAAGCATTACTTCAAACAAAGCTAGTGGAGGTGACAGAATTCCAGATGAGCTATTTCAAATTCTAAAAAATGATGCTGTTAAAGTACTGCACTTAGTATATCAGCAAATTTGGAAATCTCAGCAGTGGCCACAGGACTGGAAAAGGTGTTGTCACTCCAATCCCAAAGAAGAGCAGTGCCAAAGAACATTCAAACTAACATACAGCTCCACTCATTTCACATGGTAACAAGGTCATGTTCAAAATCCTTCAAGCTAGGCTTCAGCAAGATGTGATGCTAAATCCAGCCTGTACATCTGTATTTTCTCAATTCACGTATTGCTGAAGCCTAGCTTGGAGAATAACCACTTTACAATATTGTGTTGGCTTCTGCCATACAACAACATGAAAGCAGCTATATGTATACATATGTCCTTGCCCTCTTGAACCTCCCCTCCATGCCCCCACCCCATTCAACCTCTCTAGGTTATCACAGACTACTGCATTGAGCTCCCAATGTTATACAGCAACTTCCCATTAGCTTTCTGTTTTACATATGGTGATGTGTATGTTCCAATGCTATTCTCTTGATTTGTCCCTTCCTCCCCTTCCCTCACTGTGTCCAAAATCTGTTCTCTAAGTCTGCATTTCAATTCCTGCCTTGCAAATAGGTTCATCAGTACCAGTTTTCTAGATTTCATATCTATGTGTTAAGGTATATTTTTTACTTTCTCACTTATTTCACTCTGTATAACAGGCTCCAGGTCCATCCACCTCACAAGAACTGACTTAAATGTGTTCCTTTTTATGGGTGAGTAGTATCCCATTGTATATATGTATCACAACTTCTTTATGCATTCATTTGTCATTGGACATTTAGGCTGCTTCAGTGTTCTAGCTATTGTAAATAGTGCTGCATTGAACACTGGGATGGGCAGAAGACTGAAACAGACATTTCTCCAAAGAAGACATACAGGTGGCCAACACCACCACGATAAGATGCTCATGACAGCTCATTACTAGAGAAATGAAAATCAAAACTAAAATGAGTATCACGTCACACCAGTCAATGGCCATCATCGAAAAATCCCCAAACAATAAATGCAAGAGAGGGTGTGGAGAAAAAGTAACCCTCTTTCACTGCTGGTGGGAATGCAAACTGCTACAGCCACGATGGAGAACAGTATGGAGATTCCCTAAAAAAAAACTAGGAATAAAATGACCATATATCTAGCCATCCCACTACTAGGCACATATCCTGAGAAAATCATAACTGAAAAAGACCTTTATTGTATGGTTCTGAATATTCTTCCTTCTTAATCTCTTCTACTTCTGTTAGGTCCTTACCATATCTGTCCTTTATCATGCCCATTCTTGCATTAAATGTTCCCTTGATATCTCCAATTTTCTTTAGAGACCTCTGCTGCTGCTGCTAAGTCGCTTCAGTCATTTCCGACTCTGTGAGACCTCACTAGTCTTCCCCATTTTATTGTTTTCCTCTGTTTCTCTGCATTGTTCATTTAGGAAGACCTCCTTATCTCTCCTTGCTATTCTCCAGAACTCTAAATTCAGCTGGGTATATCTTTCCCTTTTTTCCTTGCCTTTTGCTTCTCTTTCCTCAGCTATTTGTAAAGCCTCCTCAAATACCACTTTGCCTTCTTATATTTCTTTTTCTTTGGGATAGTTTTGGTCACTGTAACACTGTATAATTTCATGAACCTCTGTCCACAGTTCTTCAGGTATTCTGTCTACCAAATCTAATCCCCTGAAATTATTCATCACTTCCATAGTATAATCATAAGGGACTTAATTTAGGTCATACCCAAATGGCCTAGTAGTTTTCTCTAATTCCTTCAATTTGAGCCTGAACTTTGCAATAAGGAGCTGATGATCTGAGCCACAGTCAGCTCCAGGTCTTATTTTAACTGACTGTATAGAGCTTCTCCATCTTTGATTATGTAAAGGACATAATCAATCTGAAATTGGTACTGACCATCTGGTGATGTCCATGTATAGAGTCATCTCTTGTTCTTCCCTAGTAGCATACTGGACATCTTCTGACCTGGGAGGCTCATTTTTGGTGTCGTATCTTTTTGCCTTTTCATACTTTCCATGGATTCTCCAGGCAAGAATACTGATGTGCGTTGCCATTTCCTTTCCCGGTGGAACATATTTAGTCAGAACTCGTTAATATGACCTGTCTGTCTTGTGTGGCCCTACATAGCCACCCATAGCTTCACTGAGGTATGCAGGCCCCTTCTCTATGATAAGGCTGTGATCTATGATGGGATTATTAAAGCAGTTATCCTCCAATTTAAAAATATGTTGGAAAAAACTCAATATGGCATTGGCACAAAAACAGACATACAGATTAATGAAACAGGATAGAAAGCCCAGAAATAAACCCAAACACTTATGGTCAATTAATCTACAACAAATGAGGCAAGATTATACAATGGAGAAAAAAGAGAGTCTCTTCTTCAACCAGTGGTACTGGGAAAACTGAACAGCTACATGTAGAATAATTAACTAACACTATATAGAAAAATAAATGGATTAAAGTCCTAAATGTAACACTGGATACAAAAATCCTAGAGGAAAATACAGGCGGAACACTCTTTGACATAAGTCACAGCAACATTTTTCTGGATCTATCTCCTGCAGTAATTTAAATAAAAACAAAAATAAACAAGTGGGACCTAAATTGAATGGAACAGCTTCCTGCACAGCAAAGGAAAATATAAACAAAATGGAAGACAACCTACAGATGGGGAGAAAATATCTGGAAATGATACCAACAAGGAATTACTCTCTAGAATATACAAATGGCACATACAGCTCATACAACTCAACAACAAAAGAAGCTCATACAACTCAGCAACAAAAGAACAGTTCATACAACTAAACAACAAAAGAAGCTCATACAACTAAATAACAAAAGAAATCAAGTAACCCGATCAAAAACTGGGCAGAAGACTTAAATGGACATTTCTCCAAAGAAGACATACAGATGGCTAACAGGCATATGAAAAGATGCTCAGTACCACTAATTATTAGAGCAATGCAAATCAAAAACACAAGAGGTATCACCTAACACCAGTCAGAATGGACATCATCAAAACATTTACCAGTAACAAATGCTGGAGAGTGTGTGGAGAAAAGAAAACCCTCCTACACAGCTGGTGGGAATGTAAATTGGTACAGTCACCATGGAGAACATTATGGAAGGTCCTTAAAATAACTAAGAATAGAGTTACCATATGATTCAGCGATCCCACTCCTAAGTATATATCTGGAGAAAACCATATTTTGACAATGCATGCACCACAATATTTACCACAGCATTACTTATATTTATAATAACCATTCAATATCATGGTAACCCAACTCTATGCCCCAACCAGTAACGCTGAAGAAGCTGAAGTTGAACAGTTCTATGAAGACCTACAAGACATTTTAGAACTAACACCCAAAAAAGATGTCCTTTTCATTATAGGGGACTGGAACGCTAAAGTAGGAAGTCAAGAAACACCTGGAGTAACAGGAATATTTGGCCTCAGAGTACAGAATGAAGCAGGGCAAAGGCTAATAAGAGTTTTGCCAAGAGAACACACTGGTCATAGCAAACACCCTCTTCAACAACACAAGAGAAGACTCTACACATGGACATCACCAGATGGTCAACAC
>SJYV01032532.1:0-17829 GCA_006410875.1 Neotragus pygmaeus | reverse complement strand
GGAAGTACTTGCTGTATGGAACAAGTTCAGGTGTAGGCAATCTAAGTCTGGAGAGAGGCTCAATGGTCCCTGGACCCTCCTATCTTTGGGTTGCACCACTCTTATTGAGAGGTCTCATCTTTAAGGTTGCAAGATGGCAGCAGCACTTCCAAGTATCATGACTGAAATCCAGACCAAGAGAAGAAAAAAGAGCAAAAAGTTGTGTGAATAACCCTATCTTGTTTAAAGGATTTCCCAGAAATCTTCTCTAGCAACTGCCACGTACATTTCACTGAACAGAACAATGCTTCATATTAATCTCCGATTTCAAGAAAGTCAGAAGATAATTTTTTAAGCAGGTTTCCTACCATTCCCAAATAAAGTAAGTTTTGTCATCAAAGGAGAGAGTAGATATTAGATAAGTAATTAGCAGTGTCTGCCAAAAGAACAGGATTTGATATAGCAAAAAAAAAAAGTCATCAAAGACATTTGTAAAAGAAAATTTCAAGATCTAACTTCTAAGAAGAACCTTTGTTTTAGGTTGATCACACTTTACAAAAAGCATAACAGGATGTTAAAGTAGGACATTTTCTTCAACCGCAGCTCCTAAGGCCAAGAGCGAAATGATAGGTGTCAAGTACACCTGCATGACCAGATAAAATTATGGGCATTCTGTACAGAACTGGCAGCAGGAATAGCCAAGAACCGGTCTTCCATGCTTTAGCTGAAGATACACCTCCAGCTGACACAAAAAGGCTCACCTCAAGTCAAACAGAAGGCCTATAAAAGAATCACCTGTAGGCTCGACTTGTGTCCCATGAAATCAAGGCACACAGGCACTGGTACCTGATTATCTCCTAAGAAAAACAAGATAAGAAAATCATGTAAAGTCACAGCCTTGGGACAGAGTGAAAAGAGGTAGCTGCCTTCAGAGTAAAATGTACTTCTCCCAAGAACTGGGCAAAAGTGTATGTTTTTCAGAACTAAGTGTAGAACCTCATAGAAAAGAAATACCCTAGGTTTATTTGAAACTGGATTTCAACTAAAAGAAGGCCAGGCGTGCACACTTGACTGTTGTCATTATGGATAGGATGAGTTATGTCCTGGTTGGCCTGGGGCAATCCCATGGGACAACTGCTGTCCCAGCATCCCAGCAACTCTACTGATAGCTCCTCCTTACAATCTCAAAAGTGTCCACTTCAAATGACAAATTACATGGCCACTTGGTAATGAAGGACTCTCATTGACACACAGAGCTGGATTATCAGCCTGCAGTTTCTCAAGATCTTAATCTGCGAGGGTCCTAAAACATCACTGGGAAGGTACATAGCAAAACTACTTATGAGGGATATTGTTTATGTGAATAATAGAATGACTTCAAGATGCCAATTAAGGAGAAGCAGTGTCATAGGTAGTAACNTCTCAAGATCTTAATCTGCGAGGGTCCTAAAACATCACTGGGAAGGTACATAGCAAAACTACTTATGAGGGATATTGTTTATGTGAATAATAGAATGACTTCAAGATGCCAATTAAGGAGAAGCAGCGTCATAGGTAGTAACAGCAGATGATTGATAAACTGCTTTCTAAGGGTGGTACCTCCAGATAACTGGTAAACTCATTTTACCAATAGGTAGCTAGTTTGAATGGATCAGAAGAACAGAAGAAAACATGTTACAAGAGATCTTCTGACTGCATTCTCCAATATAGAATTCAGTGGTAAATATACATTAAACAAGCAGATGAAGGAGATATCAGTTTAAAGTGGGGCTAAATACCTTCTGTAGATTCTCATGTACGTTAGTCAAGCTCTGTCAATATGTCATAATTTTTGAAACTATAAAATATCTGGTGCTTCATTTCTCTACAGCATTATTTTGGGGCTCAAAACACCCACAGGGTGTTTCATATATGTGAAAATCATCCCTTATGTGTACAGCAGGACCAATACTTGGAAAGCAAATCATCTTTTTTGGATACAGATTCTGTCACAACTACATTTGCTATGCTTCCCAGAATGTAAAGAGGAAAAACAGAGAAGAAAGAAAAGGAGCCAAATAGAGCACATAAGCCACATGGATTAACAATATCTTGACAATAGAACATTAAGTTAGTTTTCTTTACATCATTGAAAAAAAAAAAAATGTTGATTAGGATAAAACTAACCACCTCCTGGACTTTCCAAGTGGCACTAGTGGTAAAGAACTCACCTGTAAGTGCAAGTAGATGTAAGAGACACAGATTTGACCCCTGGGTTGGGAAGAGCCCTTTGAGGAGGTCAAGGTAACTCATTCCAGTTTTCTTGCTTGGAGAATACCCATGGACAAAGGAGCCTGGCAGGGTACAGTTCACAGGGTCACAAAAAGTCACACATGACTGAGGCATTTCAGCAAGCAAGCCAGCAACCACTTCCCAATGGCACCACTTCTAAACACCATCACACTGGGTATTAGCATTTAACATATGAATTTTGCTTGCACACAGACATTGAGTTCATAACACCTGCCTACCAGAAGCCAAGTCTACTAGGTCTACCTATTTTCCCTAATATTGTCATCTAATAATACTACTGAAGAAATAAATATGGCTGGTCTGGATGGGCTTGTTCTTTGTGAACCCAAGAGAGACTGAACCCTTAGTTGTCATTACTAGCTTTTCTAAATGTCTACACGTTGCAGCATCTTGCTAGGGAACAGTGCCAGCCTTGTCAGGATTTATGAAATTCATCTTTTTTTTTTGTTTGGGAATCAAAATAGCATTTGCCCATTTAGACTTCTGGCATCTCTCTCATTTACCATGATTCTGCAAAGATCACACATTTCAATAAAAGTTGCCAGATATTAAATGCTTACTAGATGTCAATCAGTGTGCTGAGAGCTCTTACATACATTATCTCCTATATGTAAAGATTAATGGACCCTGTCTAATTGTAACATGTGTGAACACAAAATGCTAATTTTTAAACACTTTTAAGCCAGCATTATAGAATTTCTTTATTTTTCTACAAAACTTGGTTGTCTTCAAGTTCTCCTGTCTACCCAGTCACACTACATCTCTAATATCCTAAAGGTCATCATCTGAGTCCCTGTTCCAGCTGACCTTTGGCAGCCCTGTGTCTTTCACAAGTCTTGAGGATTCCAAGGAGAGTTTACTTAGTCCTGGTGTCATTTGTTACCACTGAGAATAGCTTTTCTGGACTTTATAAGATGCTTCTCCAGACCACTGTGATGCTCCTCACTTCTCCATTCCATTGTTTGAGCAGCCCCTCTCTAATTTGCCAAACAGAGCTAACACTAGGCATTATAATCAATAAACTGGCTTCAGCCCCTGAGACACAATCCCATGCCCACCTTAAAATTCAGAAATATTTTGGGTATAGTAAAGTGTGAGGAAATGGAAGGAAGAAGGGAGGCTATCTATTTTATTTTAAATTCCTCTATTTTTCCCCCATACCCTCACAGAGAGATTCCAGTCTCCCATTTGACTTTTTTATGTACCAGAGCCCTCTTTCTGGAAAAAAAAAAGAAGAAGAAGAAGAATTTGGAAAAACAATATAGATTGAATCAGTGACCAAGAATAAAAACAATGCAGAATAAAAGAGGATGTTTCAAGCCACACAGATGGATCATCTATTGATGCCACAGTTACTGCCTTTTTTTTGAAGCATCTATTGTGTTCCCTCTTTGGAGTTGTTTATTAGAAACTTAATACCTTCCATGGAGCAAAATCCCCATGCTTTCATGGTGACTTTAATTTCTGAAAACAGGCAAAAGGTGTTTGGAACTAAGTCTGACAATTAAGGTGAGTAATGTGTTTCTAGGTCAAAAACCAGATGTGACAATATTGCAATGATAGTGATGTTTTTTGTAACTGGGGAAGTAGCTGTTAAGGATATTCCCAGAGAGACACTTACAAAGATGTTTGAGCAATTGCAGTGTGAGTATTTTGAAGCCTAACACGCACCAGGAAACATGGTATCATGACTAGAACCTTGCCTTGTTGGTTAATTCTAGGGCTAAAGCCACATTCTGCAACTCCCTTTGTCAATTTGGAAACATCGTATGGTCATTTTTCTTTTCATATGGCTCAGCTGCAATAAGTGAATAATGTCTGCTTTGAAAGAATTGTTGTGAAGGTTCTTATGCCAGATAAGTGGGCCATGGAGCTCAGAAGATAACATTTCTACTTTCACTCTTTCCATGGGTAAAGCTAAGACATTTGAAAACCCTTGCCTGCTTCTAATCTCAAGGTGGATGTTTTAGAATCAGTGAAAAAATAATGTCCCTGTTAAAACATTCTGTCTCTATGTTTCAGTGTATACTGGAGCAGAGGAATTAGTTTTTGAGTGTTCAGGAAGCAAATATTGAATGGATAAGAAAAAATTTAAAAACACCAATACAGTATGCTAATGGATATACATGGAATTTAGAAAGATGGTAATGATAACCCTGTATACGAGACAGCAAAAGAAACACAGGTGTATAGAACAGTCTTTTGGACTCTGTGGAAGAGGGAGAGGGTGAGATGATTTGGGAGAATGGCATTGAAACATGTATAATATCATATATGAAATGAATCGCCAGTCCAGGTTCGATGCATGATACTGGATGCTTGGGGCTAGTGCACTGAGACGAACCAGAGGGATGATACGGGGAGGGAGGTGGGAGCAGGTTCAGGATGGGGAATACTTGTATACTTGTGACGGATTAATGTTGATGTATGGCAAAGCCAATACAATATTGTAAAGTAATTAACCTCCAATTAAGATAAATAAATTTATATTAAATATATATATATATATAAAATTCAAATAGTCATAAACAGTGACTCTATTGAGATAATCCTACTTGCCTATCACATACTGTTCATCACTTTGCTGCCTCAGAGGTGAGGAGTCCAGGCTGAGCTGACATAGCAACAGAACCGAGAGTAAAGTATACAGATATTTACTGAACTGAAATTTTCATATGTATGTATTTTTATATACACATACCTGCTACACAGAGAATGAGAAAGTGAAGCCTGGGAGAGATATACAGTCTGGAAATCCTACCTTGGGACAATATAATGAAGAGGTATATAGAAGCACAGTTTCCCATGGTAACAGCCTTTATTGTAGAAAATTTGCCAGCAACTAGGTGTACTGTATTATTTAAATTAAAGCTAATTTAAATAGTAATAGCAATATTTATGAAGCTACTAAGCACTGTGCTAAATGCTATGGCCACATGATCATAGCTGTTTTGGTTTAGTATAAAAGTCAGTATCCACATAGTCAAGAATGAATTTTTATGGATACAAATATAGATTATATAGATGCATCAATTACCAAGTAAAAGACATCAGCTTCCCCAAAATGTGCAGGGAGTGTGGGTTTCTTGGCACATCCACTGGAGTCAGGAATAGGCGAGGCCAATAAGGTGGAGACTATCAGATGCCAGGGGGAAGAAAAGAGGTCATGAGGGCAAGGAGACAACCCACTATTCTAAAGCAAATCATTGACTTTTGAATTGCTCGTGATTTTACAAAAGAGATGAGTTCTGCAGCAAGGACAGCCATGTTTCACCAGCAGGCAGAGTTATGGAGTCAGTCTGAATTCCATAAAGCTGCAGAGGCTTGTGAAAGGCACTATATGGGCCTCAATAAACAACAATGATCATGTTAACCTCTTGCTTCCGAGATGCTCCTAACTTTCTGTTTGCAGCAGGACCTGATTTTGAGCATGGTTAACAGTATTGCCCACTGATGCTGCCCTTTACAAAGCAAATGTATTGTGACAAAAGGACAGAAGATAATCTCAAAATCTAAGTCCAGTTTGATGAGTATGAATATTGGACTTTAGTGTGAAGGGTTTTTACATTATCGCCATCCCATTTAAGCCAAATAAAGAGAAAGCACTCCTCGGCAGAGGTTTTATTTTGTTTAAAGTCCCTCTGATGGGTTTCTGCTCTTAGTAGTTATATAACAAAGTGGTGGCATAACATATAGAGGCAGTGGGACGAGAGTTGAACATACCTGTATTTGAAGCCATAATGAGAGCTTGGAGGTAACAAGGGGGGTGATTTGGATAATAATTAATAACCTGAGTTCCAGGCATCACTGGAGCAGCATGCAAATTCAATGACCCTGCAGTGGCACCTCCTGAAGAAGGTGCTTTATTGCTTCTGTCAGGCGTTCCCTTCTCAGCTGTGATTCCTTCCAGCCTCGGTGGTTTGCATATTGCGGCTAAACATTAAGCAGTAATGAATGGCAACCCAGGCACTCTGCACACTGCAGTGAGAAGCTGCCATAATTGGCTCCCATATCCTCACTGTTCCCTCCCTCTCTGCAGAGGAGAGGAGGCCACTGATGGCAAGCACTTTGACAAAATGCAAAGGGCATGGGAGCCACCACAATACTCAGAGGACACAGAAGTGATTGTGCCATATCCATACTTATACTTTCCCCAAAGATACAGAGCCTACTGACTGGAGATATGAAGTATGCAGTTCCCCTCACACTCTGGGAAGTACAAGATTCTAAGGGACCAGGTAAGTATTAGAATTCTTGATATATGTACATGCTTTCTGAACTTCTTCCCCCTACTTTGGGTTTGGGTTTAGATTGCAAAATTGCAGGAATGAGAAGATCCACAAGAAAGGACACGAACACTAATTTGGATTTTGTTTTCTCTGATCATATCTAAGATTTTTGTTGTTGCTATTTAATTTTTTTTTTTTTTTACTTTATTCTACTTTACAATACTGTATTGGTTTTACCATACATCGACATGAATCCACAACAGGTGTACACAGCCCTCTGTTCTAATTTAACTCTGCCACTACACAGATGATCCTGAACAGGTTGGATGACCATTCTGCATTGCAAATAGCAATAATATCAGTCAAAGGTACTGAAAATGAAATAGTAAGTTTAAGAATATATCTAAAACTTAAAGCCATATAAACAAAAGTTCTCTTCATGTCTAGCTTCCATTCAATATTTCAAATTTTAAACTTTTTATGTTGCAATACAATAAAAGGCCTACTTTCTATATTTTGAATTATTTAATAAGGATAAGCCTCTGACATTTTGGCTTAAGTGATTAGATTTAACTGCAAATTAAATTCTGTACTTTTTACTAGTTGACAGACCTAGTGAATAGCTTAACTAGAGGCCTAGGAAAAAGGTCGATAACAGATAGTAAACATTAGCCCAGTGACCTCTTCAATACTGAACATTGAAACTATTTTTTTTAATTTATTGAAATATAGTTGATTTTCAACGTTGTGTTAGTTTCATCTATATAGCAAAGTGATTCAGTTAACATATATTCATATACATTCTTTTCTAGATTCTTTTCTATCATAAACTATCACAAAATACTGAATGTAGTTCCCTCTGCTATATAGTAGGTTTTTGTTGGTTATCTATTTTATATATAGTAGTGTTTATATTTTAAAACTAAGCTCCTAATTTACCCTCCACTTTTTCCTTTGGTGACCATAAGTTTGTTTTCTATGTGAGTTTATTTCTGTTTTGCAAATAAATTCATTTATATCATTTTTTAGATTCCTCACATAAGCAATATCATATGACATTTGTCTTTGCCTGACTTACTTCACTTAGTATAATAATTTCTAGGTTCATCCATGTTGTTGCAGTTGGTATTATTTCATTCATTTTTATGACTCAGTAATATCCCATTGTGTATATATACCACATCTTCTTTATCCACTCATATACCATGGACACTCAGGTTGCTACCATGTCTTGACTATTGTAAATAGTGCTTCTATAAACATTGAGGTGCCTGCATCTTTTCAAATTGGAGTTTCCTCTGGATATATATCCATAGGAGTGGGATCACTGAATCATATGGTACTCTATCTTTAGTTTTTTAAAAAATCTCCCTACTGTTCTGTACAGTGACTGCATCAATTTCCATTCCCACCGACAGTGTGTGTGTAGCGGGGGTGGGGGGGGGAGATCACTTTCTCTACACATTTTAAGCATGTATAATTTGTGGGCTTTTTGATAATGACCATTGCGACCAGTCTGAGATGATACCTCATTGAAACTGATTTTTATCTAATAATTATCAATGTTGAGCTCCTTTTCATGTGTCTGTTGGACATCTATATGTCTTCTTTGGGGAAAAGGAAAAAAGAAAAACAAAAACTTCTAGAAAGCAAATACTTGGTGCTTACATGTATAACACATAGTTAACTGCTGTTCTTTCAATAGTAGGTACTAGAAATTTAACTGAGATTATCACTTGATATTCAATTGTCCCGTAAAGCTATTTGAATCACACTTAGAATAGTTATTTAACTTGGTAATTTATAAGTACAAGGATTTGAAATGAATAAATTAATACCATGGTGAGCAGTTCAGCAAAATCATTAAAAACAAAGGCTTTTAACAGAGATTATAAGGAACAATGATTTCTTGGAAAACGATTAACAGGATAACCTTAATTTAGACAGAGCAGTCACCAAACACTGTGCAAACACTGTGCAGCCAAGATGTGAATATCAGAGGAAGAAGTTGTGTCATACAGTTGGAGAAGAAGCCAAAGTTCAGATCACTTAGAACTTTGTGGTAGAGACCGATAGTAGTCTCTTCCCTTACAGGACAAGCTATATATATATTTTTTTTTTTTGAGGTTGAAAATGTTCTTGAATAAAACATCATCTTTCTTAGCCTCCTTTGACTATAAATATGGACATATGATTAGATTCTGCCCAATGAGACTTAGCAAAACTTAGCTAAGAACACCCAGAAAGCTTTCTTCAACTCCTGTTCTTTATCCCCTCTTTTCTTTTTCTTTCTTCCCATTTGAAAAATACATGTAATGGCTGCAGGTTTTCTTACATTATGACCATGGGCCATACTGAGGATGGAGGCCAGGGCGAAGAATGGCAGACTAACACAGTTGAGTGGCCCAGGGTCCCTCATGATTTTCTGGAGCCACCAAGCCACTGCTAGATGAATGTATTCAGAGTTCTTCTACATGAAAGAATAAACCTTTGATTTGTTTAAATACCACAGATGAATATCTGTTTCAGCAGCTGAACACAATCTCTTGTAAACACAGACATCAAAAAAGGACCTTTATTTTCCCTGTGAAAAGAAGCTAAGAAATTTTTTATTTTTTAATATAAATTTATTCATTTTAATTGGAGGCTAATTATTTTACAATATTGTATTGGTTTTGCCATACATCAACATGAATCCACCATGGGTGTACACATGTTCCTGATTATGAACCTTCCTCTCACCTCCCACCCCATACCATCCCTCTGGGTTATCCCAGTGCATCAGCCCCGAGCATCTTGTATCATGCATAGAACCTGGACTGACGATTCATTTCACATATGATATTATACATGTTTCACACATAAAACACAAGATCCGATTCATATATTTTAAAAAGAAAACTGACTGTTACATGGAGAATGAATTGAAGTGGAAGAAAAGAGGAAAAGCAAGGAGGTCCATTAGAAATGTTTGGCCTTAGTTCAAATGAGAAATCAATATAGCTTTGAGTTGGGTGGTGCCAAAAGGAATGGGGAGAATAAATATTTTAGAGGCTGAGAATCTAGGGGAGAGTGAAAGATTTGATGAGCAGTGAGAAAGAAGCAGATTACTTACCAATAAACTTCAGGTTTTTTAACTGTTATTTAAAACCACTTTAGTTGAGAATGTGGAAAAATAAAAGGAAAATAAAGGAAAGCTATGCAAAATCCAACATTTAGAGGTAAAGTAAAAAAGGAAAAGCCATCAGTGAAAACTGAGATGGATATGTCTGAGAAGTAAGGGAAAAAAGAAGTGTGGGGTTACAGAACTCAAGAGAGAAGAAAGTTTCAAGAAGGAAAGAATAGCCAGAGATGTTGAATGCTGTTGAGGATGCAAGTAAGATGAGACTCAAGAAAATATTAATCAAATATGGAAACATGGTGGCCAACATGATGGTAGCTAATTGTAGACATGGAAACCAGATTGAATGGGTTAAAGAGTTCTGACAAACCCTTCCACTAAAAACAACTAGAAAAGCTGGGATATACTCACACAGATACACACATTTATCTGCTTGAGTCATTATAAATACAACAAAGTTCTAACTAATCATGCAACCAAGATCCAGAAGAATGTAAGCCAAAGAGTTGAGCACAGCATTTGAGGAAATTTTCTCTTTGCAGCATCTCCTGTTCCCAGGAGAGGAAGCTGAAAGAGGACAAGAAAACAAAATCAGAGTCCTGGGACTACCAATAAGGAGTGCACTCCTCATTCTTCATCCCTCTGTGCTCAACAGGAAAAGGCTACAAAGTGGAAGTAACAGTGCTTCAGCTTTCACGAGGTTCTTGTTCAAATACTGAATTAACTCAAATCTAAAATCTATAGGCATTGACCTGTATTACCTAAATTATCTAAAATATATGATTACTTTGCCCCTAGTAGGCTGTGATGCAAACTAAATCCCCTGAGAGAAGAACATCACTCTTTTCTCAAATTATTTCTATAAACTGTGACAAAATAATACCAGCCTGGCACTTAAAAAATATTCAAGCGCATATGATGGAAAGCTACATTAAATAATAAACAATAGCATACTTTTCGCTTTCATGCATTGGAGAAGGAAATGGCAACCCACTCCAGTATTCTTGCCTGGAGAATCCCAGAGACGGGGGAGCCCAGTGGGCTGCCATCTATGGGGTCGCACAGAGTCGGACATAACTGAAGTGACTTAGCAGCAGCATACTTTAAGGCAAGAAGCAATGCTGCAAACTGAGAACATTTTAAAATGATGGAAAGGTAAATTCACCAGGAAGATAAAACAATTTAAACTTCTTTATGGTTAATAATAACCCAAAACAGATACAAAATTTTGAAATATTGACAGAACTGAAGAATTACATAAAATGTCCATTCATTATGCAAGATTAAGTGTTTTTTCTCAACAACTAATAGGACAAACAGGCCTTTTAAAAAAAAAAAAAGATTAGGAGGATATAGAAGATTTTAACATGATTAGTAAATTTTATCTAATTGACAGAGCACTGTGCACTTCAGAATACAAATTCTTTCAACAACACAGAGATAATTACCAAAATTGACCGTAAAGTACATCACAGCAAACTCAAAAATATTGAGACTATGTTGCTTGTTCCCTATTATAACATCGAAATCTAGAAATCAACAATGAAAAGATAACTATAAATCCCTATATTCTGAGTGTTAGTAAATTAATCAACATGCTATCTGTTTCTTTTTCTAAATTTTCAGTTTGTATCATATATTTTAAAGTTAATATATATTTCCTAGTTCTATTCATTGAAGAGGCCCAAACCAAAAAGAAATAAGCACCACTAGAGCCCATGTTGTAGTCTCTAAATGTCATTTCTCACTAAAGGAACCAATAATCTTTGGATTTCAAGCATCTAATCAATATACCTTTAAATAACATGATTCAAAGAAGAAATCTCAATGGAAATTGGCTGACAATGAAAATATAACACAATAATTTGCAGCAAGTGGTTAAAGGTATGTCACATCAAAGAAATGTGATCATGCCTAAAATTAAGGAACTAGTAATACATTTCAAAAGTTAAAAGAGCCTTGTTGGTGCTCATTGCTTAGTTGCTAAGTCATGTTGACTCTTTGCAACCCAGTGGATTACAGCACACCAGGTTTCCCTGTCCTTTACTATCTCCCAAGTGAAAGTGAAAGTGAAGTCGCTCAGTCGTGTCCGACTCTTTACGACCCCAAGAACTGTAACCTACAATGCTCCTCTGTCCATGAGATTTTCCAGGCAAGAGTACTGGAGTGGGTTGCCATTTCCTTCTCCAGACTATCTCCCAGAGCTTTCTCAAATTCATGTCCATCGATTTGATGATGCCATCCAACCATCTCATTCTCTGTTGCCCCTTTCTTCTCCTGCCCTCAATTTCTCCCAGCATCAGGGTGTTTTTCAATGAGCTGGCTGTTCACATCAGGTGGCCTAAATAGTCGAGGTTCACCTTCAGCATCAAGCCTTCCAATGAATATTCAGGCTTGATTTACTTTAGGATTGACTGATTTTGACCTCCTTGGTGTCCAAGGAACTCCTCTCTAAGAGTCTCTTCCAGCACCAGAGTTTGAAAGCATCAATTGCTCAGTGCTCAGCTTTCTTTATAGTCCAACTCTCACATTCATGTGTGACTACTGGAAAAACCATAGCTTTGACTATCTGGACCTTTTACAGCAAAGTGATGTCTCTGCTTTTTAATATACTGCTTAGGTTTGTCATAGCCTTTCTACCAAAGAGCAAGCATCTTTTAATTTTGTGGCTGCAATCACCATCTGCAGTGATTTTGGAGCCTAGAAAAATTAAATCTGCCACTGTTTCCATTTTTACCTATTTGCCACGAATGATGGGAAAAGATGCCATGATCTTAGTTTTTTGAATATTGAATTTTAAGTCAGCTTTTTCAATCTCTTCTTTCATCTCCATCAAGAGGATCTCTAGTTTCTCTTTGCTTTCTGCCATGTGGGTGGTATAATCTGCATATCTGAGGTTATTGATATTTCTCCCAGCAGTCTTGATTCCAGCTTGTGATTCATCCAGCATGACATTTCATGTGATGTACTCTGACTAGAAGTTAAATGAGCAAGGTAACAATATACAGCCTTGCTATACTCCTGTCCCAATTTGGAACCAGTACATTGTTACATGTCGGTTCTAAATGTTGCCTCTTGACCTACATACAGATTTCTCAGGAAGCAGGTAAGGTAGTCTGGTATTCCCATCTCTTGAAGAATTTTCCAGTTTGTTGTGATCCACACAGTTAAAAGCTTTAGTGTGGTCAATGAAGTAGATGCTTTTCTGGAAATCCCTTGCTTACTCTATGATCCAAGGGACATTGGCAATTTGATCTCAGGTTCCTCTGCCTATTCTAAATCCAACTTGTACATCTGGAGTTTCTCAGTTCACGTACTGCTGAAGCCTAGCTTGAAGGATTTTGAGCATTTCCTTGCTAGCATGTAAAATGAGCACAATTGTGCAGTAGTTTGAGCATTCACTGGCATTGCCTTTCTTTGGGATTGGAATGAAGACTAACTTTTTCCAGTCCTGTGGTCACTGCTGAGTTTTCCAAATTTGCTGGCATCTAGAACTCAACACTTTCACAGCAACATATTTTAGAATTTGAGGTAGCTCAGGTGGAATTCCATCACCTCCACTACTTTTGTTCATAGCAATGCTTCCTAAGACCCACATGACTTCACATTCCAGGATGTCCGGCTCTAGAAGAGCCTGATATAGAACAATTAGTGATGAGATATTGTAAAAAAAAAAAAAAATAAAAAGAATATAAAAACAGTATTACATAGTGTAATTTAAATTCTATGAAATTAAAGGAATAATTTTCAATGTTAGCATACCCATAGAAGAAAATTTGGAGGAACATAGAATATAGAAAATGCTGGGTTGGAAAGTGAAGTGTCTGAAATGGATAGTTTCTGGTGATGGCAAGACTCAGGTTATGACCTTGGGAAAGGGTGGCTTAAGTGCAGTAAAAAAGTAGATCAACAGGGATGAGATCAAAGAACTACCTGATCTGCAGTGGAGATGTTTCCTTATATTAGAGCATTTAAACCATCACCAGGGAATATTGGTTTCTGAAACTGCTCAAAATTCAGTACATAAGTACTGAGCTTCATCTACTGTGATTTTATAGTTAGCTCAATTTTAGTTTTTACTAAAGACAGAACTGTGAATTTTTCCTCTGCCTCTGCCTTTGGAAATGTCTACTACCTGATTTACTCTGGAAATGGCTTTACCTTATTTGCCCACCCCTAGACCTCTCTTCTGTCTCCTAGAAACTTCATGATTTGCTATGATGCACTTCAGTTCAGTTCACTAGTCACTCAGTTTTGTCCAACTCTTTGCGACCCCATGAATCACAACACGCCAGGCCTCCCTGTCCATCACCAACTCCCGGAGTTCACCCAAACTCATGTCCATCGAGTTGCTGATGCCATCCAGCCATCTCATCCTCTGTCGTCCCCTTCTCCTCCTGCCCCCAATCCCTCCCAGCCTCAGAGTCTTTTCCAATGAGTCAACTCTTCGCATGAGGTGGCCAAAGTATTGGAGTTTCAGCTTCAGCATCAGTCCTTCCAAAGAACACCCAGGACTGATCTCCTTTAGGGTGGACTGGTTGGATCTCCTTGCAGTCCAAGGGACTCTCTAGTGGAAAGGAATTTAACCTTTCCAGGTTTTAGTGAGGCTAAAGTAACTTTCAGAATAGGTGAAAACTGAAAAAAATTTACCATTAAGAAAAGTTGTCTCCACTAGGCTTCCTCTAAGTTAATATCAGATGCTTTCTTCTAATGGCACCATCTTTAAAATTTTCTTTTCAATCATCTTCTTGCATGTGTGCATGTGTGCTGAGTCACTTCAGTCATGTCCAACTCTTTGCGACGCAATGGACAGTAGCCCACAAGGCTTCTCTGTCCGTGGGATTCTCCAGGCAAGAGTACTGGAGTAGATTTCCATACCCTCCTCCAGGGGATCTTCCTGACCCAGGGATTGAATCACTGTCTCCTGTGTCTCCTGCATTGCAGGTGGATTCTTTACCCACAGCAACTTCTGAAAAGTTCCTTCAGTTCTCTTACATGTAGTCAACCTCAACTCTGTGATAGCATGTTCTTCAATGACCTTATAAATTAAGCTTTTCATTTCTTGAAAAGATTAATTGATGAGTAGACATATCATAAGTTGTTGAATATACATATTATGGGGATTCAACATGTTCAAGTCTGTTTCTGAGGTACAGGTACAACAGATCTTGACTCCAGGGAGTTCTCTTGGAGTTTAGTGTCAAGGAAGCTACTAGAACACTTGCAGTTAGGCTTAGGCTTCTCTGGGTAAAAGACTAGAGGAGTGCTGTCCAATAAAGCTTCGGTAATGATGGGAAACTTCTATACAGAATATGGCAGCCTCTAGTCACATGTGCTCATTAAAATAAAAGTAGCTGAAATTAAAATTTAGGCCCTCAGTCACAGTAACTTTATTTTAAGGATCCCACTCCAGAGAAAGAGTGGCCAGCATTTCCAAGTACAGAAAATGCTTGTTTTCATCCACAAGGATAATTGAAGTTTAAGATCCCAACACTCGCAACAGCCAGAATGCTTCTTGCTCATCCATCATAGGCTCCCTGTGCAAACTTCCCCAGCTATGTTTGAGGTCCATCTTCTGGTTCTGGGCGCTTCCCCGGCACCCAGAGTGGGACCTCTCCAGGTCTGCAGTCCCTGGAACTTTTAGCCTGGGCATCAGTGCAGGACTTAACACTCAGGCAAAGGGATTAGGGGTCTAAATGCCAGACCCACTTCTTGTCTGTCTGTCTGTATCTTGCTTCCAGCTCACAAAGAGTTCCTAGTCTCTGCTCTTGTTAGGTCCTCAGACACAAAAGCCCCATTTGTCTTTTATAAACCTAGAATGGTATTTGATGAAACAGTGAAAACAATTTGCAAGTACACCCTTATAACATAGACTTCTTTACCCTCACTAGCAATTCTTGAAAAAGCCAAATACTTGAAACAATACGACCCAATTCCAGGGTCCAGAAGTTAAAGGAAATAACTTCACTCTTTCCTAAAACATACAATTGACTAAAAGTACCAAAAACAAGGCCAAATGACTAGGAAACTACTTATCTACAAGCATCAGGTGAATTTTTCTACCTTGTTTCCTCAGTTATTCACATATTACAATATATAGAGATGCCCATTAAAAGTTAAATCTAATTCCCCATCCCACAGTATGACAAAGGATTTTACCTAAACCACTGTTGAAAAGAAAAAATGCACTTATTAATAAATAAATATTTCTGGAAATGCCCAGAGTACACCCCCACTGATAGTTCATGTCTCAGCATTCCTACTGCCAAACAACCCTGTTTTTTTTTTCTTCCAGCTCTATTAAGATATAATTGAACTATAATATTGTGTAAGTCTAAGATATACAATGTGTTAATTTGGTACACTTACATATTGCAAAATAATTACCACATAAAGTTAGTTAACACCTCCACCATGTAACACAATAGTCAATATTTCTTTGTGGGAAGAACATATAAGGTCTACTTTCTTAGAAACCCTCAAGTAGTATTAATATATAACGTGGTATTATTAACTGCAATCATCATGTTGTAGATTGGATCCCCAGAATGTATTCCTCTTATAACTGTAAGTTTATTCTTTGACCTATGTCTCCGTTTTTCGCCCACTACTCAGCCCCAAGTACCACAAATCTAGTCTCTGTTTCACATTTTAGAGTCTGTATGTAAGTGGTATTATATATATATCTGTCTTTTTCTGTCTTATTTCACTCAGAATAATGCCCTCGCGTTCCAACCATATTGTCACCAGAGGATTTCCTTCTTTCTTGTGACTGAATAGCATCCCATCATGGGTGTATGTGTGTTTGTGCATGTGTGTAAGTGTATCTCACAGCTTTTTTATCCATTCATCCATTACTTAATTATGAATATAAGTTCAGTGAATGATATTTCTGAAGTTCTAACATTTAATGCACAAATGTGTTTCAAGATTCCTGAACACTTAGTATAGCATCTTGTTCTCATTTTCTTAAGAACTTTTAGATAAAAGAAAATAACATAAACTTCTTTTAGATTGGAATTCCTCTTATGTACTGTTAGTGCACAGTTTTTGGCTATGCTTTAAGAGAGAGAGGTTTTAATTATATGTGCTCAGTGACTTTAGAGTTATGATATCAGGCAAAATGTACTGTATAATGCAGAGTGCCTGCTCCCCAGAATAAATCAAATAGAAAAGTCTGCATTCAGAACCAAACTTTGCTTTCACTTACACATGCACAATCCTCCTTGCATTAAGTTCAAAAAAAAGAAAAAAAATAGTGTACTTGGTCTTTCTTGACTCTGAGACTCCCTTTGATTTCAAATGGGAAATAGATTTTTGTACATCTCATTTCTGGTATACAAGCTATGGACAATTATATGAGGTATGAATAATACTGCATTTTTGCCTTCCTTATGTTTTGAATAACATAAGATCACTTAAGACTTCAAGTCTAATTTTTGCTCAAGGTAGATTGTTTATTGATTTCTGTACTTATAAGAAGTGCTTAGGTATGCACATTTGACTGCCTGGGATGAGATTAATCAAACTCTCTTTTCAACTCTATTATTGTAAAATCACTTCAGTAGTAGCCACTAAGAGTGTCTCAGGGCTAGCAAAAAGCTTTATACCGCTCCTACCTTACGATATTCATCAGTAACTACCAAACATAAACTAAATAATATTTAATCTAAGCGTTAAGTGTGCTTTCTTGGCAAATCAGCTCTCTTTCTATGCAAATCCACGTCTTCTTAGCACGCCTACCCCATCTTAATGATCCTATGTATGTAGAAATACTTGATCTTCCTCTGCACTACTAAAATTCAAGGCACTGTGAGGGGGACACGGCAGGATATCTGTCATAATACTGATTAGCAGATTTGACTTCATTCTCTGGTCTGTTGGGAAAGGGAAAGTTTAATAAAGGAAAGTTTCCACCTTTACTAAATTCTCCATGTTCATCTTTCTCAAAGCTAGAAGAGGAGAGCTCTTTGGTCAGAATTCATATATGATAAAACCCAATCACAACCAGTTCCAGAGAATCTGCACCTTAGTAGAGAAACACTGAAGGATCAGTACTATTTCTCCAGTCACAGAAGAGAGGGAAATGTCATTTCAGCAACAGAATGAAGATTCAGTTCAATTCAGTTCAGTCGTTCAGTCGTGTCTGACTCTTTGTAACCCCATGAATTGCAGCATGCCAGGCCTCCCTGTCTATCACCATCTCCC
>SJYV01032530.1:0-14923 GCA_006410875.1 Neotragus pygmaeus | reverse complement strand
AAAATAATATGGCTAATGCAAATAATTACTTATTACAAGAAAAAATCTGTGCTTTTTACCAAATGATCTAGGCAAATTTTACAGATCTCTTAAATAAAACTAGGAGAAGGAAATGGCAACCCACTCCAGTATTCTTGCCTGGAGAATTCCATGAACAGAGGTGCCTGGCAGGCTACAGTTCATGGGGTTGCAAAGAGTCAGGTATGGTTAAGTTGCTAATGCTAGGTAAAACTAGCAGTGGGGGGAAAAAATGAGAACGTACAAATCCACTGAGAAAATAATTAAATGATGAGAAGATAAAAACAATTATAGAATATATCTTATTTCTGATTAAAGCAGCACTATTATGGAACTAGATAATGACCATTTGGCAACCCTTATAGTAATAACTGATTTCAAAAGAATCATTAGCAGATGCTAAAACCAAATCTGATGGATTAAAAAGTAAATCTGATGAACAACAGGAATTTTATGTTCCTAACTCGCAAATTATCTCCTGTAATATTCTTATTTATTACAACGAAAAATATAACTTTATACGGGGAAAACGGGTAGACACCACTGCAATGAAGTCATTAAAGTCAATATCACTAGGAATAGGACAAATGACATCTTGAGCTTCCTCATACGACAGATACACAGGAACCACCACATACTTCTACAATATTCTTGCCCAAAATGCAGAATCTACATCCAATCATGCACTGTGTCCCATTAAAGCAAGTAGAAGCACAACCTGTGAAATGGCTGGCCTATATTCTCCAGAATTTATCAAGGTTGTGAAAACAAAGACAGACCGAGGAGCTTCCAGAGGAAAGCAGACCGAGAACCCAGAACAACAGGGGTGANGTCATGCACTGTGTCCCATTAAAGCAAGTAGAAGCACAACCTGTGAAATGGCTGGCCTATATTCTCCAGAATTTATCAAGGTTGTGAAAACAAAGACAGACCGAGGAGCTTCCAGAGGAAAGCAGACCGAGAACCCAGAACAACAGGGGGGAACTGACCCAGGATTCTTCCTCCTTTATATCCTTTATAGATATCATTGGACAATTGGCAATGTGTGAATAATGTCTGTAGTTTAGATCATAATATCGAGTTTCTATTTGATACTTCTACTTTGATTAAAAAGAGAATATCTTTGCTTTCAGGAAATATTTCCTGAAAAATTTAAGAATAAAAGAGCATCAAGTCTGACGCTTACTTTCAAAAAATGAAAAATGTATATATACAAGAGAGGGTGTGTGTGTGTATATATATAACATATTTGAGAAGGGAAAAGCAATACAGTAAAATAGAAGTAGCAAATGTTAACACAGGAATCTGGATAAAAGAAATCCTTTCCAATATTCTTGTAGTCTTCCTACAGGTCTGACATTATGTCAAAATAAGAAGTGAAAAAAGTGTAAAGCACTGTTTTTTATCACTTTTTCTCAAGCACTATCAGCATTATGATCTTCTTAGACATATTTTCAGTTAAAAGTTCAAAAATTTTTAACATACTCCTATTTAATCAAAGAATATTAACAAGAAAAATAGTTCTTATTCTCTGATATTGAAGATGTGTAGCATGGTTGACTCTGTTTGTATGGCCTTATGTATAAGCACCAGGTAGCCTTAGCTGGACAATATCAATAATAACAGTAATCTATATATGGTATACATATTTTAAAGGGAATAATATATATATGTCTAATAATATTTTAAGCTGTCAGAAAGTTTTAAGATTGATTTAACATCAATAGATAAATGAGAGAAGAACCTCTCACTGCTTTGAAATTTTGGTTCTATTTAATAAAGCAAAAATAGCTCCAAAGTTGCATTCAGACACCTGTGGCACACGGCGCCGTTACCATTCTATTTCCACTTCGTGAAAATAGGTAACTAGGCCGTTCACTTTTGAAAAGACGATCTACAGTGTGACTTCTTCTAATGAAAACTTTTCTGTGCAAGGATTTACACATTGTGTTTGGCTGCTCAGTGTCTTTCAGAGGACTGACTTTAGGCTAATGAAAAACTGACCATTCATTCAGTCATTTGAGAAACATATGTTGTTCACCTACTGCTACCTACAAGACATCCTGTTTAAGATGCTATAGGTATGGCAGTAATCAATATAGGCAAAGACCCTGCCTTTTTCTAGGGGGCATAGTGATGGATGGATCAATAGAAAGAAAGAAAGATGAGAGAGAGAGATGAATAGATTTTGGGTGTGGTTGATTGGTCTAAGGAGGACTAAAGTAGAAAGAGGATACAAAGATCAGGGAAAGAATTGATTTTATACTATGGAGTCAGGAAGGACTGTCTAATGAGGTAACATTTAATCAGCGATCTGAAGGAAGCAAAGGAGAAACACACATAGAAATCTGGGAGAACAGAATGGAAAGGCAGACGACACACCCAAAGTGAAGGCTAGTACTCAGAGACCCAATTTTAAATTTACGATCTTGCGAGGCTTCTCCAAGGGATGGCACCCCACTCCAGTGCTCTTGCCTGGAAAATCCCATGGACAGAGGAGCCTGGTGGGCTGTGGTCCATGGGGTCGCGAAGAGTCGGACACGACTAGGTGACTTCACTTTCACTTTTCACTTTCATGCATTGGAGAAGGAAATGGCAACTAACTCCAGTGTTCTTGCCTGGAGAATCCCAGGGACTGCGGAGCCTGGTGGGCTGCCGTCTATGGGGTCGCACAGAGTCGGACTCGACTGAAGCGACTTAGCAGCAGCAGGTTCTCCCTACGGATAACTAAGAAAAACAAGGGGCCCAACGGCACGCCTTTGCCTGCTCTGCGACTACAGCGCAGCCCGGTAAAGCCGGCCTGCAGCGTCAGTGCAGAGCGCTTCGGCGGTATATATAACGTCGGAGGAGAAACTTTCATTCTGAATGGAAAAGAAAATTAAAAAAACCTTAAAAGAAAAATCCGCCTCTCAAGCGATTGTGGCTGAGAGTACATCCCCACCAGAGGTCAGCCTAACCACAGGAACGCACTGTGGAACGCATTACGTGAAATTGGGACTTAAATCTCTCCTTTCCTTCTTGTTTTCCAAAAGCATAATTGAAATGCTAAGCATTGGCACCCGCTGTGTTATCTTTGTTACCATAGCTGGCTCTTGGTGATAAATTCTGCTGCCGCCTTGGTTTGCCTGGGACTCCAGGGGGTTCTCAGGACACGGGACCTACAGCGTTCAGTGCTGGAACCGAACCAGGGAAGTCCTGGGCAAACGAGGAGGAGGTGGTGCTCCACCGTGTGTGTGTGTGTGTGTGTGTGTGTGTGTGTGTCCTCCACCGTGTGTGTATGTCCTCCGCCATTGCTCCACCGTGTGTGTGTGTGTGTGTCCTCCACCGTGTTGTGTGTGTCCTCCACCATGTTCTGTGTATGTGTCCTCCACCGTGTGTGTGTGTATCCTCCACCGTGTGTGTCCTCCACCGTGTGTGTGTGTGTCCTCCACCGTGTGTGTGTGTGTCCTAGATCGTGTGTGTGTGTNTTGGGGGCAGGAGGAGAAGGGGACGACAGAGGATGAGATGGCTGGATGGCATTACTGACTCGATGGATGTGAGTCTGAGTGAACCCCAGGAGCTGGTGATGGACAAGGAGGCCTGGTGTGCTGTGATTCATGAGGTTGCAAAAAGTCGGACACGACTGAGCGACTGAACCGAACTGAACTTTATTAGACAGCACAAGTCTAGATAGTCAACAAAACCATGAATCCTGCCCTGATTTGCAGCATTTGCTGATTTTGGATTTGTAAATACACTGATTTTGGACAATTTCAAGTACAATATTCTATCATGGAATGATGCACTGGGAAGAAATATTATATAGTATTATAATATTACCATTATATATATTATATAGTATTATATTTATTATATAGTATTTCCTATGCAGGCATAGATGTAAATAGACATAATAGACATAAATAACCTCAATAGCTTAGACACAGATAAAATAATAAAAATAATTAGAAAGTGATGAGTTTTGAGTATTTGTTTTTAGTAACATTTTAAAATTATAAAGTTATAACATTTAATTTTAATATGAGCTGTGTGTATCGATGGGTTTCTAAAACCCTGAAAAACATGACAAATGTCTCTCTCAAGCCAGTGCAATCTGGCTTCAGTCAGTGTTTTTACACTCAGTAAGTTTCTAAGTAGTTCAATCTGTACAATTTGATCAGTTTTTTTTTTTTTGTCATGTTTTTATCTATTCTCTTACCATTTTTTACATTAAAAATAGTATGAGAAGGCTTTTCACTTAGGTGAAACTAAAGCTCTTTAATATAAATTTTCCTAAAATTTAACTTAAGGAATTTCTTCACATTAATTTAGAATATTCACTAAAAATGTACTTGTCACATTAAATGGCCTTGAAAATGTTTCCAAAGGCTATAGTCTCACAGAACATGTTTAGCCATTAAGACATACTGGCTGGAATCAATAGATTCCCTAAATTACTCTGCTAGTTAAGACCCAATGATTGCCCTGAAACTGTCAGTCACCCTGAATGACACTAAATATTTGTTGAATAAAAGAATGAAAACCACGGTAAAAAGATGTTTTCCTTAGAAATTAGGTTATACTATTTCTTTGGGTTCTGGATCTAATTATACCTATGATTGTTTAAACCTCTCTTTCAAGACTTACAAACAAAATCACAGGAAACGGAAAATAGTACTGAATAGGGTGTCTGGGATCATGATATCAGTTCTGCTACTATTAATAATATAGCTGTAAGATCTTGACAAATTCTAGAATTTTCAGGCCCCAAGACCTTCATCTTTAAATTGTGAGTGCACAACCAGATAATTTCTCATGTCTTATTTGGTTTCTGATTTTTAACTGGAGAGCTGAAACAATTATGAACAAATTATTTAGATGTAAAAGATATTTTAATTCAACCAACAGACCAAGCTAGACATTGTGTCTTTTTATTTTACAACTTTCCCTCTTTGTTATTGTTGACACTGTAGCAAGCAAATATCCGTCATAAGTGAAAATGACAGTCTGTTTTCCCAGAAATGTTTCTTTCCACCTCCCCTCTTTAGCATTCTTATTTTCATGGTCTTAATTCAGGCCATCAGTATCTTTTCCCTAATTCACGCTTTTCATTTCTCTGCACCCTAGCTGCTTGCTGCTGCTGTCGCTTCAGTCGTGTCCGACTCTGTGCGACCTCATAGACGGCAGCCCACCAGGCTCCCTCGTCCCTGGGATTCTCCAGGCAAGAACACTGGAGTGGGTTGCCATTTCCTTCTCCAATGCATGAAAGTGAAAAGTGAAAGTGAATTCGCTAAGTTGTCTCTGACCTAGGCTCCTCCACCCATGGAATTTTCCAGGCAAGAGTACTGGAGTGGGTTGCCATTGCCTTCTCCCTCTGCACCGTTACGTACCCTCATTTTGAAGGTAACTTTTCTAAAGGAAAAGCTCTGGTTTTAGAGGTTAAAGTCTAACCTAATTAGGGTGTTCAATGTCTTTTCAATTTGGTTTTCCAATTTTCTCAGTTTAATCTTTTACCAATTTCTTTCTCCCCTCGTTTCTTTACATGTCTACCTTCACCTTCTCCAGAGAATACAAACAAGCCAAAATTAGTTAAATCAATCACACACTTACCCGTTTTGTTTTTGGCCATGCTGTTCCTGCTGCACAGTAAATTCAGTCCTTTTTTCCAACAGGTAAAATCTATTTGGTCCTTAAATTCCTGTCCAAAATATCACTTATTGAAAGTTTCTCTGAAAACAATGAAAAAAACTTTCTCCTTCCCTCATCTGTATTTATCTCACAGAACTTTTATATAACCCTATTTTAGGACTTAACACATCAAACGTACTTAGGCATTGTCCTCTATTTTCTCTGGTAGAGTATGTGCTTATTTATTTATTTATCCATCCATCGAGCCAATACTTATTGAAGATCTGCTATTTGTTAGAATGAAGGGAACAGACCTGTAAGAACAGTTTGTAGCTTTTAAAAGCTTGTCTTTGTGGAGAGGTAACTTTTAAGCCAATTTTAATTGCAAAATAGAATGTTAAGTGTCGTGGTAGGTAATAGATCACGCAGAATACTTTGGAAGAAAAAAGTCTATGGCATAAGAGGGTCAGGATTAAGTCTAGGGAATGAATGTCCCTGGTTAGTTGGTTGGTTGCAGTAAATCATTAATTTATTAACTATTCAGAGTCTGACATATAGTGAAAGCTGAATAAGTGTTATTAAACACACTTCATTCTGAGTATCTGAAGGCTTATTTTCTCCTGTGTGTTTGATAAAGGCCATTGGCAATGAAGAGATTTCAGAGATTTGAAGAAGGAAATGTGAATGACAGTACCATTTCCATTCAACCAGATTCCACCAGGAAAATGTCAGTTTCCACACTTTGAGGGGAGCTAAATTAATTACACACAAACCCACTAACAGTGACAAATAGCTTTCGTAGGGGCACTGCACAGAGCTTCTTGAGCCCAATCAGACAATAACGAAGTGCCCAAGAGACAGTATTCTGTATTCACATTCCAGGTGATGGGTTCAACTCACAGCCTCTGAAGGAGGCTCAGCTCAAGGAAGCCCAGGCTCCTCCAGGAGGTGAGATGACTTATTCACGGCATATTTGACTCATTTTCCCAGAAGGGGAAGGAACCATATGTATTATGTGAAGACTCTCTGTGTGTTAGGAAAAGACAATGGCAACCCACTCCAGTACTCCTGACTGGAAAATCCCATGGATGGAGAAGCCTGGTGGGCTGCAGTCCATGGGGTCTCGAAGAGTCGGACACGACTGAGGGACTTCATTTTCACTTTCACTTTCATGCATTGGAGAAGAAAATGGCAACCCACTCCAGTGTTCTTGCCTGGAGAATCCCAGGGACGGGGGAGCCTGGTGGGCTGCCGTCCATGAGGGTGCACAGAGTTGGACGCGACTGAAGCGACTTAGCAGCAGCAGCGGCTATGTGTGTTGGGTGGTGAGAACGTCGGTGGCTCACTGCTTCTTCCCCCACTTTCAGCCTCACCACAAACTCCGGGAATCCAGTCTTCAGAGCACACTCTGGGTTGCCAGGTAACCACCTCCGGGAGCCAGGGCTCCGGGCGGAGCAGCCCCCGGCCCTCCAATCAGCGGTCGGCGTGCGGGTCACGTGGAGCCCGGCCCGCGGCGCCCGCCTCCCGGGCCCTCGGAGCCCGCGGCTCCCGAGAGAGGGCGCGGCGGGTTGGGTCCGGGCGCCGCGCTCGCGCAGCCGCCGGGCGGGCTTCGGCACCTCGCACCGTCCGCCGCCTCCGTGGTGGCCGCCTCCGCCAGGTAAGCAGCGGCGGGCCGCCGGGCGAGGGGCCCGGGAGGGCGCGGGCTGCAGGGGAGCGGCCGTCGGACCGCGTGGCGTCGCGGGAGGGTCGCGGGGCCGTGCGCGCGTCCTGCGGGGCTTCGCGCGCGTGGATGCCCCGGGAGTCGGCGCCGCACACCGGGGGACTGCGCGGAGCCGCGGCGACCTGCCGTGCATGCCCTGCACAGCCCTGGAGAGCCTCCCAGCGCCCTGCCAGGGCTCGTGCTCTCGATTTCGGGTTTTAAGCTGGTTCGGTCTGTGTGCGTCTAGCTCTAGATTGGAACTCTTATTGCTGTGTCCGCGGGCACTTGTGTAAGCTCCCCTTTGAGGATGTCTTCGTATACAGATTGTACCAAGAAGTCTTTGAGTTGGAAGGAAATGTGTTCTAGAAAAATAGCATTGAATGTCAGAGGCATAGAGTGTCTTTAAGTAGATCATAATATATAATCTCCTGTTTTTCAGAAATCAATTTCCGAAGTTTTTTTTTACTGTATTAAAAATATAGTTTATACATATATATATACACTTTTTCTTTACTATATTAATTAAAAGCAATTGATTTGAATGAAGTTTAGTGATAACTTGGGTCATGTATCGAAAATAAATCACACATGGATTGTAACTTTCATATACACACATATGTATATATATTTATTTATTTAAAAGTCTCCAACAGTGGTTTAAAGAGAGAGATTACATTTCTAAGTCTGTCATTGTCTAAGTCTTTCAGAAGTACCCTGCAGAAAAACTCATCATTCTTTTAAAATAATTATTATTGTACTTAAAACTTTTGTTATCTGCTAGTCACATAATAATTTTATATATCAGAAAGACAGATTAATTTAATTTAGAAAATAATATTTTTAAATTCCTCTGCTATCAGTAGATGGACTACTAGGGCTAAAGTGTTTTTGTTGTTTTCTATACTCCACCCTGAAACCTTTAGCCTGGGTAAGGATGAGCCACAGCAGTTTTTATATTACTCAGAAAACAGTAGGAACAATTTTATTTGTTGATTTTTGTTAGTTTCTTTTGCCCAAATAGATACTAGAAAGCCAACATGAGTGATGAGATTGTCACTATTAGTAAAATATGCCCAAATTCTGAAGACTGACTGATTTTACTTGCCTAAATGCTATAGTGAAGACTAAAATGAAATTCAGTTTCGAAAGATTCACGTTTTTTTCCCGTATTCCAGAATTTATTTGAAGTCAGACCTAAACTGACTTAAAACATTAACAAAAAAGGTAACAGTTTACCAGATTGCTGAATAATATACCCAGCCATTCACGGCAACGATGCGTATACAAACAGTGCTACTATGTTATGCAGTTCCTGAATTATCTCTGCTTATATTTTGTATATCTATTCCATTTAGCAGATTGACATATTAAACTGAAGTCATGCATGTTGTTTCTAGTGTTTCTTCAGGAGCAGAGATCTTACTGAGAATATTTTAATTCACGGAAATCATATGAGGAGATCGTGAGGGATTTCTTAATAAATTACTAACTGAAATATATATTAGACTAAGAGCAGCTGGCATTTTTCAACATCCAAGACTATGTGATGTTCTATGACAATCACATGGAGGTTATTCTCTCATTGTTGATGAGACTATTCCTTAGAGATTTATGAGCAAGAAGTTAGATATGGATACCTGGAGAGCATCTGAGAAATTCCCCAAAGAATTTACTCTGCAGAGAAACAAACCCTAAAGGAAAACCTTTCTCTTCCTTGAAGTTACTTAAATGTTCAAGAAGAACTTGTAACTTCAGTTATAAAAATTGGTAGAAAAATATAATGATCAGCTGTGATTAGTGCCATTGTATGGTGAAAGGAAAAAACAAATCCCTTCATGAAAAAAATCCCTTCCTGGTAAAACATGGGGTGTTGCATGAGGAGACAAGATTCAGGCTGTTGTTACTTGATTTCAGTAACTAGAGATATACAACTTGAAATAGGGTAGACTTTGGAGGCAACAAAAAAAGGCAGCCTGAAGTTGGAGCCACAGGTGGTACATGCGTCTAGAGGACACATTATCAGCTAGAGAGAATTTTTTTAGAAAATAATGATAAAAGTCTTGTTTTCTATTACTTTACATGTACTAACAACATTGATTTTAGTAGCCTAATTATCTCTTAAAGCACTGGAATTCTGTATTCTAATTTAAGAAATATATATGTCCCAGAAGGCAATGGCAACCCACTGCAGTACTCTTGCCTGGAAAATCCCATGGACCGTGGACGGAGGAGCCTGGTAGGCTGCAGTCCACGGGGTTGCTAAGTGTCGGACACGACTGAGCGACTTCTCTTTCACTTTTCACTTTCATGCATTGGAGAAGGAAATGGCAACCCACTCCAGTGTTCTTGCCTGGAGAATCCCAGGGATGGGGGAGCCTGGTGGGCTGCCGTTCATGGGGTCGCACAGAGTCGGACAGGACTGAAGCAACTTAGCAGCAGCAGCAGCAGAAACAGGAATACAAATCTTACACAATAAGATCATAGGAGATAATTCATCAGTGTTATTTGCTATTAAAGGGATAAATGGTAATTGTCATGTTCAGAAAGGCTCTTATCAAAAGATGCAAGAAATATTTTTCCATGCTTTGATGAGGATGCTACAACATTCAGAATTTGGTTTCTAAATTTGAATGCCCAGACATGGATAACTTATAAAATAGATCTTAAATAATTTTCCTTATGCCCAAGAAGGGCATGTTTTCTTCCAAACTGTTTAAGTTGTGAGCATGGCCAGTATCACCATGCAGACTCATTGGTATTACATTTAATAAGTTCAGTTTCATATCTCATACACACACAAAACTTGCTTTCAAATTGGAAAGTAGAAAATAGCTCTCATTATTGAGCACTCATGTTTGATGTCGGAGAAGGCAATGGCATCCCACTCCAGTACTCTTGCCTGGAAACTCCCATGGACGGAGGAGCCTGGTAGGCTGCAGTCCATGGGGTCGCTGAGTCAGACACGACTGAGTGATTTCACTTTCACTTTTCACTTTCATGCATTGGAGAAAGAAATGGCAACCCACTCCAGTGTTCTTGCCGGGAGAATCCCAGGGATGGCAGAGCCCAATGGGCTGCTGTCTGTGAGGTCACACAGAGTCGGACACGACTGAAGCGACTTAGAAGCAGCAGCAGCAGCAGCAGCAGCATGTTTGATGTACTGTTGGAAAAACTTCATTTTGCAGTATCATATCTCCATGTGGAGTGCTGAAAAATTGAATAGTTAGTTAAGAAGTCGTTGTTTAGTCGCTAAGTTGGGCCCGACTCTTTGCAAACCCATGGACTGTAGCCAGCCAGGCTCCTCTGTCCATGGGGTTTTCCAGGCAAGAATACTGGACTGGATTGTTATTTCCTTCTCCAAGGGATCTTCCCAACCCAGGGATCGAACCTGCATCTCTTGCATCTCCTACAATGGTGGGTGGATTCTTTACCACTGAGCCACCTGGAAAGCCCCTTAATAAGGAGTAGGCAATACTTAATTTTGACCCATTAAGATAAAACATTTTGCATAAGTCTTAATGAAAGGAGTTATACAAATTTTATTTTTAATGTAAACATGGAAGCAGGTTTAGAGGAGTCACTTCCAAATGTACCCTAGAAGCTTTCTTAGAGACCAGTCAAATTAGCACCATTATTTTGTAGATGAGGTTATTCAGCACATAAAAATTAAGTTGCTCAAAACTGGGCACATTTTGAAGGTCGACCATCTCAGGCTCTAACATTCAGCACTGTGCTGTTCCCCAGAGGTGAAAAATATGTCACCAACTTAATTTTCTCCTCTATTTTATTTCAGGTATTCCAAAAGTTTGACGAAGATTTAGATCATTTTTGTACCTTTAAATGATTATTGTACATAATGAAAAAATTACGTGTGTTTGGTCTCATATAGAAAGTTTGCTTAAAAAGTTAGTGTTTTCCCCTAATTTGTACAATTTTTTTGATCTAATCATTAATATGATTTAAGTATTTCTGTAAAGTCTTCTGTGACAGTTGTCTTATAAATTCCTTATTCTGATGTACCCCAGTGAGATTTGAGTGTACATAGCCGTCACGTGTACCTACAATTGAATGATAGAAATAAGAAGCTTCTGGAAGTTATATCTGAAGCTTGGATTATGTTTATCGTTGGGTGAGATTTTGAAATTGGACGCATTTATTTTCTAGACTTTCTGCCCCTTTGGTATCAGAAGCCGTCTGGAATCGTGATACTNTACCTACAATTGAATGATAGAAATAAGAAGCTTCTGGAAGTTATATCTGAAGCTTGGATTATGTTTATCGTTGGGTGAGATTTTGAAATTGGACGCATTTATTTTCTAGACTTTCTGCCCCTTTGGTATCAGAAGCCGTCTGGAATCGTGATACTGGGCATGTACTTTAGACCAGCAGCGGCAGCATCTCCTGGGATCATTTCAGAAATGCACATTTCCAGGCTACGGCCCTGCTAAGTCAGATATCTGAGAAAGTCCCCTGGAATCAGTGTTGGCAGGAGTCTTAAGTGATTCTCATGCAAGGTAGCACTTGAGAAGTATCATAGAAGGTACATCGTGCCCTTGGACCTGACCTCCTCTGGGGCTGGTAGTGTTCACAGTGACACCACTGTTAAAACTTTCCTTGAACTACTAAGTAAATGAACTCATTCCTGAAAATACAGTTGTGCGTATGTTTCATAAACATCTATTTTTCAATAGTAGCTTTTGGAACACAATGTCTCACTTTCATCATTAATGACATCGGTTTATCTTTGTGGGAATTTTATGTCAGCTAAGAGTATAGTTTTTGACAGGTGGCCTATTGACTGGCTTAGCAGCCTGTCTCATGTACGTATCAGCCCAGCCTGAGCTGATACACCTCTTCACTTCTTAAATGTTCGGATTTATTGCTGCCCTCCTATCAATGTAAGGATGCATATATTAAAAATGCAATTTTGGATTTGGTGACTATGTGTGAGTGATTTCTTTTCATCTTAAAGCTTGAAAGCTTTTAATCCGTTTGATTTCCTTTGATGGTTTTTCTCAATACAAGCCAAAAATAAATTTTAATACCTTGGACCAGAACATAAAGATGTCAGTGTAACTGACTGTTTCTGCCAAATAAGTACCCTGATTTTCACAGACAGATAAGCGTAAAGGCCCACCCTACTTTAAAATCTCATATACAAAATCCAGGTTACAAAGCAGATTAACTAGAAAGGGGCCAGGAATCCTCAGGTTTACAGAATGATTCCTGCCGTAGCCTCTCAGATCTTCCTTTGTGAGGAATGAGCATGTTTATAAAAATACTTATTTTTGCCATACCCTATTTCCCGGTGGTGCAGTGGTAAAGAATCTGCCTGTCAATGCAGAAGATGTAGGAGATGCGGGTTCAGTCCCTGGATTGGGAAGATCCCCTGGAGAAGGAAATGGCAACCTGCACTATTACTCTTGGCTGAAGAATTCCATGGACAGAGGAGCCTGGCAGGCTACAGTCAGTGGGGTTGCAAAGAGTCAGACGTGACTTAGCGCACACACACACACACTACCAAAATAATCCTGTATCTTTTTGTGATGAGTATTTACATGTTTACTTTCATAAACATGTAAGTTTTCTCTTTCAGTGAAATATTTACCTCTTCTTGGTTTACGGGTGAAAACATGTTATTTCACTCCTCTATTTCTCTTTCGCTGAGCTTCTCAAAATGGTTAATTGAAGGTATATATAAGTGACCCTTGTTCAAGAAAAGTGGATTACGCCTTTGATCAAGTTAAAACTCATTTCTTCATTGCAGCTCAAGAAATTCTGTAATCCTTGAAGCAACCTAGGAAGTCTGATTTCATTCATAATCATTCACTTTGGTGGTTAAATATAGGAAAATATAAAAATGTATATCTAGATGAACGGTAGATGAAGTATATAGATGGATGATGAAGTAACTGCATTCACATTGCCACATCTCTGAATCAGTGTCTTGGTCTTACATGTAATTCTGTGTTTGGCTGATCAAAGGGGAATTCATAGTGGTGTACGTGGTCATTCTGTGAGTGCAAACTACAGCAACCATAATGGCCTTGCTGTTTTCTATTTGCCATCTAATCCAGGATTTTAACGTAGGTTAATACTGTACTTGTGACCTATTTTATCATCTAAGCTTTTAAGAACATCAGGATTTGACATATGTTGGCAATGCTTAGATATAATGTGCTTGCCCTGCCAAGCGCATGAAAGGTAAGTTTACGAATGATTGAAATTGAAGAGATTACTCTTGGTCAGTAGAAGATGGTGAAGCCAATTTATCTGCTAAATATCTTTACTGTTGTTGAACTGAGCAAATGGTTCTCATGTTGTACTATGGTATGGTATATACCTTATCTGGGAATGATGCTAAAAAAGCAGGTTTCCATACTCCATCCTAAGAGTCTGATCTACTAGCTTTAGAGTATGATCCAGGAACCTGCATTTTTAGCAAGTTTCTCAGTTAATTGTGATGGAAGAGACCTGAGAACCACACTTCGAGTTGTACCAATTTAGAGATCTTTAAAATTATATTTATCTTTGATAATCTGTGGGTGTATCTATCTGAGAATAGTGGTCATTTAGAATTGGGTATACTAGACAGAGAAAGATCTCAAGTCGGTGGGCTAATGGCTGCTTGAAAAAAAAGAAACCTTCCGGTTTTTTTGTTTTGTTTTGTTTTGTTTACAATTTCCAAATGTTTTCTAATGAGCACAGATGGACTATCCGTGTTCATTAGAATTTTTTGCGTAACTCTTAAGTATACAATGTATTTAGATTTTAAAAACTAATTTTAACGTGTCGTTAGGGCTTTTATATTAATACAGGCAATATATTTCTATTGAAAAATAACAAGATTCTGAAGAGGACAAAGAGGAGTTCAAGAAAACTACCTTGAATTTCTGCATTATGGTATATCTGTGACCCTGACTTTCGAATTCATATTTTTATATATTTTGATTGACTGGACTCTTTCTCAAGCCTGCCAGGAATGCTGTTGTCTCAGAGTCTCTGCTTTTGCTGCTTTCCCAGCAGAGACTTTCCTATTCTGTCTTCTAGATCTTGTTCAGCATTACTGCTTTGGTGCCTCCTTGCACCGACTTTTAGAAGTTTATGGTGTCAGCTTATCTCCAGAACCTGTCTTGCTCTTTCCCTGCATTCTTTTTCTCCGCGCCACAAACTACTGTGTAATGTAGTCACTGTTTACTTATTTGTTTTGCTCATCCTGATTTCTTCCTTAAGAATATCAGCTACGGAAGGGCAGGGTTCATACCTGTTTTGCACGGTGCTCTATCTTCTGTGCCTGCCTGGCACCTACTTGGTGCTCAGTACATATTTGTGGAATGAATGGATGGGTTGAAAAATGATTATTAAAATTTTAGGAAATGTAAATAAGTCCAAGGGCTAATACATTCCCTACTATTCTGTTCAGTTCAGTCACTCAGTCGTGTCTGACTCTTTGCAACCCCATGAACCACAGCATGTCAGGCCTCTCTGTCCATCACCAACTCCCAGAGTCCACCCAAACCCATGTCCGTTGAGTCAGTGATTCCATCCAGCCATCTCATCCTCTGTCATCCCCTTCTCCTCCTGCCCTCAAATCTTTCC
>SJYV01032529.1:0-18923 GCA_006410875.1 Neotragus pygmaeus | reverse complement strand
GGGGATGACAGAGGATGAGATGGTTGGATGGCATCACCGACTCAATGGACATGGGTTTGGGTGAACTCTTGGAGTTGGTGATGGGCAGGGAGGCCTGGTGTGCTGTGGTCCATGGGGTTGCAAAGAGATGGACATGACTGAGCAACTGAACTGAACTGAATCTTATGTCCAATTACTGAATGTTTATGACCATTCTAGTTTTGTATTATAAAAGTTTTATGATAGATAATTTTTAATATTAACTTTGTTTTTGGTTGTTGTTGGTTGTAATGGTGTTAGTGGTCTGTGTTATCAGTAATATGAATGTTAAGAAGCACAAATGCCTGATGAAAGTACCAGTATTTTTTAAGGACACATGTGAATTGTCCCTTGGTATTATCAGATTACATGCACATTTGCAGTGCACAAGAAGGCCTATGTCTCTTTACAGTCAATGATACATGACATAATCTCTACTATTTTGATAGTTTAAAAATGAGATAGTTTAAAAACGAGATTCACTTGTCTAGTTTGTAGTTCCTACTTTAAATTTACTATTGATATTTAACATGTTTGTTATATTATTAGCTCGATGTTTTGTCTTATACTCCATATATTCTAAACACCAGCCCCCCCATTAAATATGATACCTATCCACACACATATATGAATACATGAATACATGAAAAGAATATATATATATCCAATATATATGTTCAATATATATCCAATGTATGAAATGTGATTGCCTTCATATATTATGAAGTATATCCATTCAACACCTTTCTAACAGTGCAACCACCAGTGATTTCTGTTATTCATTTGTTTGTTTGAAACCAAGTTAGAAGAATTCATCTCCAAACTTACAGACCGGTATATTTTCAGACCATCATTGGATCATTTACCCTCTTAAGTCTTTAAAGACTTTAAGACTTACCCTCTTAAAACTTTTAGGTCTTCTCATTTGCCTCAAATGAGCTACATGTGACCTGGCATGTGATTGCTGTAATGATTCTGAATATCTATCTCGTTGTTGTTGTTGCTCAGTCCTGTTTGACTCTTGGTGAACCCATAAACTGTATGGGGTCTATGGAAAGTTCCTCTGTCGATGGAACTTTCCAGGTAAGAAGACTGGAAAGGGCTGTCATTTCCTACTCCAGGGCATCTTCCTGGTACATATACATGTATTCAGAGAGAGGAAGAGGATCAGGTTGGCTTCATTATGAAATAATTTTAAAGATTAAAAAAAATAAATTAGTGGCGTATCCCTCAAGCTGCCACAATTAAAAGGGAGGTTGGAGTTTCAAACTAAATTCTCTTTATTAATTTATCATCAGCTTAAATTTGGAGTGTGAAGAAGTGGTTGATCTGAGAAACATGACAAGGTGTTTAACCTTACCAAGTGAGCCCTTTAGGCAGAGATTAGTGTCAATAACCATGTGCAATTCTTGTCTTGGATGTTTGGAGGCATTCACACTATTTAATCACACATGTTTAGTGACCTTGCTGTGGTGACTGTCAACTTTCTTGCTTATTAGGTATGGACAAGACAATCTTTCTGCATAATCCAGGGGCTAGGGGTGTCAATTACACACTGTGGTTGTTACAAATTCAGTCCAGGAGAAACTGGCCCTGAGAGTCAAGGTAAGTCATGGATGGACAGCCAGAGGAGCTGGGTGGCACTTTCCTGGAATGTTGGTTCAGGGCCTTCTGCCTGTCTGTGCATATGTGAGCATCCACTCAGCTGTAGGACCAGCTGGCAAAGCCTGTCCTCTTTCCTTGCTGATTATCTCCCTCAGCGTGTGATCAGCCAGAAGAACATATGGTCCACACTCCTACTTGAGTCAACTGCTCCCATTTTCAGAGACTTCTTTGACTCTCTCCAATAACCATATCGAGGTGGGTATTCCTCCTTAGCGTTCCCACAGCTCCCTGTGCCTGACTGTACCATACTGTTTACCATGCTGAGCAGTTATGCTTTATTTGTCTATCTTCCCTACTGTCCTGAGCATTATTTCAGTGTTAAACTTTCTTTTATTACTGTTCTCACAAAGCCTAGCACAGTACCTGCTACATGATACGTGCTGTAATAAAATGTGCTTGAATAAATACATGATTAATGGGTACAAGAACTAATGAATATGTTTTTCCATTTTATCAAATTGTACATAAGGTTCTGAGTGCTCAGGCAAGACATTGAGTTGTCTACCAATGAGATGCTGTTTTGAGGGTCAGCCTCCCTGGAAAGTCAAGTCAGATGGCAATTAACCTGAAGGAGGTTTATAGATCAACACCTTTGGGGAGAAATAAAGGAAGGAGGAAGGAATAGAGGGAGAAGTTTGTGTGTCATGCAGTCAGAGACTCAACCACTCCCTCTGGGAGTTCTGTATCTGTGTTGACCCTGCAAACCAGTCCTAGGTGTGCCAAGCACTCAGGCCTCTGCACTCCATGCAGACTGGTCATTGAATGTCCCACACATAATACAGTCTCAGTAAGTGCTTATTGAGCCTAAAGAAAAACAATATACTGAATATCTCATCAATTTAAAGAATTCTCTTATATAAAGAATTCTCTTATATAAAGAATGTTGAAAGAATTGCTAAACAAGCCAAGACCATTCCACGGCTCAATCTATCCTGTCATATGCCAACCTCGAGGAATCTGTTGGGTCACAGTCCTGGGAGCTATGTCTCACCTGAGGTCAGGATTTCTGTTGTTGTTGTTGTTCAGCCTCTAAGTCATGTCCAGCTTTTTGTGACTCCATGGACTATAGCACATGAGACTCCTCTGTCCTCCTCTATCTCCTGGAGTTTGCTCAAATTCATGTCCAATGAGTCTATGATGCTAGCTAACCATCTCATCCTCTGCTGCCCTCTTCTTTTGCCTTCAATTTTTCCCAGCATCAGGGTCTTTTCCAATAAATGGTCTCTTCACATTGAATGCCAAAAATCATGCTGAGGTGCCTTGGCATTCCCTCTGATATACCACTATAATTCTGGCCCCCAGTCCCTCTTTTAAAATGTAGGGGATGCTTTGTCAAGCATCTGGCTTCTGCTACGTGCCTTTTTGTCATCCTGTCA
The DNA here is from genome assembly GCA_006410875.1 of Neotragus pygmaeus. Lineage (NCBI taxonomy): Eukaryota > Metazoa > Chordata > Mammalia > Artiodactyla > Bovidae > Neotragus > Neotragus pygmaeus. The sequence continues at coordinate 15,864 of SJYV01032529.1, read as the reverse complement.
TCAGGCCCTGATCAAGGGAAGAGCCACTCAGCAGGAAAATTCACTGCATCATTAATTCATAATCCATTTTTCTCCATATGCTCTGACCAACTTATGATGTTCGTAATTAAAACTTTATGCAGACTTACTGCTACTGAGACAGGTTGATTCAGTGCTGGTTGTAGAGCATCATAAATCACTGCGACTTACTCTGTAATTGGGCTCCAATAATTATTCCATCAATGTTAAGCAGGGCTGGCACTGGGAAAAACTGCAAGGCAGACACTCTCTTCTTTCAGGACCCTTGCATTGCTGTGTTATGCCTTTTGAGTACCAGCATTTTCCCTGTGGCTATTTTATGTCATTTTTCCCCCTGGTTTCCAGTTTTCCTCAATATGAAACTTTCCCCCATGTTTCAGGCTCCATTAAACTACATCTCTACCAGAAACCATCTCAGCATATTACATTTCCAATATCCTGGTATGTGGTACCAGTACCATTCATGTGAGGGTTGACTTTGTATTGCCTCACTGTGCACTCTGTGGATGGCCCCTAAGTCACCAAATACCTTGAATAATTGCTTTTCCCTAATTGCCGTTGAAATAATCTCTTTCCTGTATTTTCAGACTACTTTAGAGACAGCTTGATGTCTTGGATAATACATGTGGTCTGGGGCTCAATACTAAGGTAAAGCAAAAAATGTTCCCCATCATTCCAGTTCTATAAGGCTTCAGTTGCTCATGACAGTGAGCCCTGAAGAGAATTCAGAATAGAGAAAAACAGGAAGCATTCTTTAGACACTCAAGTCTCTAGATCGTTAAGATGCATATCTAAGTTAAGATGCATTATCTAAGGGAAAGTTGTAATGACTCCAGATGTAGTGACTCCAGATTCTTGTATCTTCCTGTGTGTGTGTGTGTGTGTGTGTGTGTGCACACACGTTCAGTTGTGTCTGACTCTTTGCAACCCAGAGAAGACTTTGTTCCTTAATCTGAACTGTGTGAGTCTCCAAAGCATTGGTACCAAAAAGGGCCCCAATTAACCTGCTTGGCAAGCCCATGTGAATTTGGAGGAGTCGGAAGCCTGGCGTGCTGCGATTCATGGGGTCACAAAGAGTCGGACACGACTGAGCGACTGAACTGAACTGAACCCTGGTCTTGGGTCTCCTATAACTTGTTGACAATCCTATTTTACTCAGCATCAGACAAATTTCTTGCTGTGAGAAGCAGGTTTTCTTTCAACTTAGTTTGAAGAAGAGATATCTGGGTTACATCAGTTGAGAAAACACAGGGAAGATTTTGCTCATTTAGGAGACACTGAAGTAGTTTGAACTGGGTGAATTAGATAGCAGGCTGACCTGATGTCTTTTCTCAATTCAGCTACTTTAATAGAGTTTTAAGAAAAGAAGATACCAAATAAGCACTCCTAGCTCTAAAGAAAAGGCACACATGTCCTCCCAACTGGCTATGGCTTTTTCAGGCAACTGAGAAACTTGCTAGAGTGGTCTTATAAAGAAACTTACTCATTAACTAAAATCACTCTAGGCTGAGGATGTATAAAAAAATTCATCTACCCAGTGCTCCGAGCCATCTAAGGTCATCTTAGAAGAAACACACAAAAGAGCTGAAATGATTCTAGGGTGACACCTAGAAGAATGAAGTTCACAGTAGCCTATCAACCCATTACACAATCATCAGTAGTGATTTTATCTCTACAAAACAGCCCCAGAATGGGAAACAAGGCTTTCAAAACAAAAGAAATAATGATGACAGATTCCAGCCTCAGATTAACAACCCCAGGCAGGTTCAATATGATATGTAGGGAGTTTATCCTTTCAAGCAATGGCTTAATTAGAAACTAAGAAAATATCACCCTAAAAATGCTAAGATGAGTTTTTTTTTGACTGTTTTTTTTTCATATGCAGTTAGAGATAGCAGTCTTGATAAAACATCTTTTCAAATTTTTCACCTTAAGGGAATGAAAGCTCTTCTAAGATGAGCTTGCATTGTGCCTTTGAGTTGTAAATGTTCTACCTGATCTTCTTAGGCATCTTACTCTGTGTTTTGAATGCTTGGTCTCTGCCATCAGAAAGATAAACATACAGTATATATTTGGCAGCAAACCAAATAGACTGAGATTTTAAGAAGTCTTTTTGTCTAGCCATACCAGCCCTAAATGAAATTTGTCATAAGGGGTTCCAGACCATAGAGATCTTTATCATTTCAATCTTGATTGTATCTGCCTATACAATGAAGACATTTACTTAGACTAATTAGGGAAATAAACTTTCTGGATCTTGTGCAGACTACATCGTTGGCACCCTCTTGTGGGAATATCACATGAATTTATTGAATAGAGTTGCTATTAATATGCTAGTCAGTGACCAGATGATGGATCCTTTAAACTGGAAAAACTTCTAAACTGGTAAATTTTAGAGAACTCTCATTGTAAACAGTTGCCTTTTGGTATCAATGGAAAGATAAAATCAAAGGTGGATATAAAGATATATAATAGCTAACTTTAATAACTCCCTTAATCTAAAACAAATTAACTCTCCCCTAACAAAAAAAAAAAACAAAACAAACAAACAAAAAAAAACAGTTCTGGATGTCTTATTTGTGGTCTCAGCTTCCTCTCAATAGTATTACATACAATAATATAAACATCAGGTCAATAAGTGTTAATTAAGTTGATTAACAAAGGAATAGAGGAAGCTGAGGGGAAAGTCAAGAAACTTCTTAAGAAGGTGATAATTTTAAAGGGACTCATCCCAACAGGATGGAAAGCTTTATGTTGTTATTATGAAATGAGATAAGTAAAATAGACATTAATGAGATTAAAACAAAAGTTTTGATACAAATCTACCTAAGATTGAATGGACCAAAGTGATACCCTATTAGTCCCCCCCTTAAAATCAAAGTGCCCCAAACAAGTTTGCTCTATTTATCCCAATTTAGAAAAATTTAAATGACAGGAAAAAAATTACACAAAAATATCTCACCAGCAATTGCTTGGGGCAATGGTTAAGCCAGTTAATCAAGATAAAGATTGACAAAAGGGCTTAACCCCTCACTGTGGGCCCCAGAGTTTTTATTTAAAAACAGATAAAATGGCCAAGAGGTGGAAAGGAAATATCTGAGATGACTGGAAAGACTAGAATTTGCTAGTGGAGTCCTAATGAATGCTAAGTTAAAGGTATAAGAGTTAATAAAATTGAGATAAAAGTTTGTTAGCAATTGGTATATTTAAATAGGCTCTGTGTAAGTTGGCTACATCTATTTTGCCTGATTATATTGTGGAGATGTACAGTATCTCTCACTGGAGAATACTTCCCCTGCCTGGTATTATTAGAAAAAAAAAAAAAAAGACATTTAGATCTACCTGCCCCACCCCCCAGGCGATATTAATTAAACACAATAATGGAGAACTTGGGTTGCTTGAGCCCATATAGTATGTGGAGCTAATATTCAAGAGCTAATAAAAATGTAGTGGGTTTTTGCTTTTTTTTTTTNTTATATTGCCAATTAAAAATCTTCGAAATTTTCAACATCTGAATTGTGTTATATTTGACCTTTGTTGATTGTCTTTTCCCTTAAGAATTGGTGATATTTTTCTAGTTCTTTCTAAGTAAAATAATGCTGAATTCTATTCTAGACATTTTGACTCATATTATGTGGAGCCTAAACCTTGTCATAATGCTTTGGAGAATGTTGATTTATTTGTTTGTTTGTTTGTTTTAGCAGAGAATCAACTTGGTTAAGCAGCAAGATCTGCCTTGCTTTCTCTGGGTGGTGATACCCAGATCTTTACGTTTTCAAGGTCTTTGCTATATTGCACTTAGTGTATCTCACACATGTTATCACTGAGGGGATAGTCCCTAGATTTGGGCTGTGGATTACATATTGCTTCATAATTCAGTTATTAAAACCTTTGCTACATGGCTTTGAGTCTGTCCTATACTTGTGCAACTCAGGACTAGTGTGACATTTTGTGTGAAATCATAGTGTACTTGTCAAAGCCTTTGCGCATGCTGCCTTGGGTCTGTCCTAGGGGCATGTTTTTGTTATTCAGTTGCTAAGTCCTGTCCAACTGTTTGCAACTCCATGGACTGCAGCATGCCAGGCTTCCCTGTCCTTTACCATTTCCCAGAGTTTGCTTAAATTCATACCCATTGAGTCAGTGATGCTATCCAACCATCTCATCCTCTGTTGCCCGCTTCTCCTGCCGTCAACCTTTTCCAACATTAGGGTGGGAATTTTTCCAATGAGTTCATTCTTCCCATCAGGTGGCCAAAATATTGGAACTTTAGCTTCAGCATCAGGCCTTCCAATGAACATTCAGGATTCATTTCCTTTCTTCTTAAGGGTAAATATACGTTTTTTGAGGGAAGAATTATTGGATCTTCTTGTTTGACCCTCTGTACTTTGGGATTCCCCATACTCTCTGGTCTGCAGTTGCCCTTTCCCCTGATTCTCTGGTAGGACAGATGTTTTTTTGTCAGGAGTTTTGCCTGTTTGTGCCACTATCCCACTATGCAGCTTTGCCTTTGAGGCAGAACTACANGACCCTCTGTACTTTGGGATTCCCCATACTCTCTGGTCTGCAGTTGCCCTTTCCCCTGATTCTCTGGTAGGACAGATGTTTTTTTGTCAGGAGTTTTGCCTGTTTGTGCCACTATCCCACTATGCAGCTTTGCCTTTGAGGCAGAACTACAAGAGAAAAGAAGAAGAGAGAAAAACACAGGAAACGTATTTCCCTGTGGGTTACTTCTCCCCATAAACCACCTGTTCTTTTATACTTTTTAGATTGCTTAGGTAGTTGCTTTTATATTTTATCCAGAAATTTTATTTATAATCAGTGGGAAAGAAAGGCTGCAATGCTGTTACTCCACTATGCCAAAAACCAGTTTAACTTTGTTTGAATTTTTGTTTTTCACCCTCTTTTTCTTACTGTCTTGTGCTTGTATAATATTGTACTTCCAATTTTTCCTTTTGTACAAAAAAATATTTTAGTTTCTTTACTCCACCTCTTCTTTTCAGACCAGAACTCTAGCTTCAATTTTTATTTATTTCTGTTACATGACACTTTGATCTTTTATCTGAAACAATTATATTTTTTATGTTTTATGTCTCATTATTGTGTGTTTATTACCTGTGTCATCTTATCTGGAAGTTCCAGAGAATAAGAATGACAGTATAAGTCCCTCTGGTAGCCTCTTTTAATCGATTATGCCCAATGTTTTTAGTGTTGGAATCATAACAAAATCGATTCCATTTTTTACAGATAAAGAAACTAAGGTATAGTTAACTTGAGGTTGGACCAGGATTAACCCAAGTTTCCAGATTCCAATACCAATGTTTTTACCATTTATTAACTTTATGCATAAGGTCAAAATCAGTAGGCCCTGGAAAAATATCAGAGTGTCCTTGTAACATTTTAGAATATTTCAGCTGTTTAAAAAATTCAATTGCTTTCCCCCTGGCTTTCAGCTTGTTCTGGCTTAAGGATGTGCCTCTAGAGTGGAAAACACATTGTGTAGTCATTCTCCAACTTATTTCTTGGTCATTTTTTGGGCACTGCTTCTGCTTCCCTCTCAAAATTCCTCATAATTTTGCCCCAAGGAAATCCTACTGGCTCTTGGGAGTGGCCTCTATTTTCAGCAAAGGGTTATGAACCACTGAAGAGGCTGCTGTCTGATGGTTTTATTTGTTCCATACATGTTACAGAAGAGAGGACCAGTGGCAAAAGCAAGAAATAAGCACCAATATAGTAAAGAAAGGGGTAGGAAAAAATAATTAATATCCAGGGTTTGGCCCATGTAAAGAAAATACTCAAATGGTATTTTGACTTTTCTCAAAACTGTTTGCAGTGCTTCTAGTGGCATTAATATGGGTCTTATGGAAGGACATTCCTACAGTATCTTTGCCCTTCAACCTCCTTTGTGATAGGGTTCTTGTTGTTCAGTCCCTAAGTCATGTCCAACACATTGCAACCCCATGGACTGCAACATACCAGGCTTCCCTGTCCCTCACTGTCTCTCAGAGTTTGCTCAGATTGAGTCTGTGATGCTATCTAACCATCTCATCCTCTGCCACTCTCTTCTCTTTTTGCCTTCAGTCTTTCCCAGCATCAGGGTCTTTTCCAGTGAGTCAACTCTCTGCCTCAGGTGGCCAAAGTATTGGAGCTTCAGATTCAGCATCAATCTTTCCAATGAATATTCACTGTTGATTTCCTTTAGGATTGACTGGTTTGATATTTTTGCAGTCCAAGGGACTCTCAAGAGTCTTCTCCATCACCAAAACTTGAAAGCATCAATTCCTGGCCCTCGGCCTTCTTTATGGTTCAGCTCTCACATACATACATGACTCCTGGAAAAACCATAGCTTTGACTAGACAGACCTTTGTTGGCAAAGTGATGTCTCTGCTTTTTAATACGCTATCTAGGTTTGTCATGGTTTTCTTTTCAAGGAGCAAGTGTCTTTTAATTTCATGGCTGCAGTCACCATTTGCAATGATTTTGGAGCCCAAGGAAATAAATAAATATGTCAGTGTTTCCACTTTTCCCCTTCTATTTGCCATAAAATGATGGGGTTGGATGCCATGAAGGCAATACTTGAATTTGTAGCTCCAGAGAAAATAAGAACAGTTGTGTGTTCTATATTATTACCTTTGTGAGCATCAAGATCCTAGCAATAGTAGAGTTAATGAGAACCCACAGTTGTTAAGTTGGCAGTGATTATGGTCTCCTTTAAATCTTGTGGTATTTCTTACTGATGTTTTGTTATAAACATTTGTTGCATGTAGCTAGCCATTAAGAGTTGCTGTACGTTCCAAGTGTCAGACACTAGATGGAGTAGCATAAACGTAGTGCTAAACCTCTAGCCTACCAAATGTCAAAAGTTATGATCTGTGCCCAAACACTCTGCAAAAGGGGTATTACTCAACTGCAGAGCTTAGATTAGAGCTTAGGATCTCTAACACAGACTTTTTTTATAACCATCTGTTTGTGATTCCTCTGACGAGGTTATCAGTGATTAATGCTGTTGGGAGAGGGGTGTGTCACTGAGTATTTACAGTATCTCTGTCCCCAAGGATTATCAAAGAGAAATGAAAAAGCCATTAACAGAACAGAGCACTCCAACTCTAAGATCTCTGACAGCCTATTCATAAGTCACTGTAGCCCACTCCCTAAATCCATGTTGCTAGTAAACCCGCTAGTCACATGGGAACTCATTTCTAGTAGGTTAGTCTCTTCTCACAATGAAAAGCATGCACAACAAGAAGCAATTATTCTCTAAAATTTCCAGTGATACAGAAATAAGAATACAGAAAAGTCAGAGCTTTGTTCTTTTAGTCAAAGTCCCAGTCCTTAAAACCTCACTATTCTAAGAAAGACTGTTACTGGGAAGAATTGAAAAGTCCATCATAGCCTATAATGAAATAAAGGGGGCATGGTTGGCTTTTGTTCGTATCATTCATTTTATAATCCTGTCTCTAGTAGAATTGTGACAGTTTCATCATAAAACATATTTCAGAGTGCCAGTTAAAAAAAAATTAGACCCAAGCTAGAGGAAAGTGAATGGGGAAAGTGAGGGTGCTTAAAATCATGACATGGAAAGGTATAAAAAGATCAGACTTAGGGGTAACATGATCAATTTTTTTTTCAATCTCTTAAAGTCTTTAAGTCTCAAAAGAACTGGAAGCAGACTTCATTGAATGGATCCAAAGGGCAGTACTAAGACAAATGTTTATGTGTGTGCTGGAGTGGAGAAGCTAGAGTTAGGGAACCTACTCTGGTTTGTGCTCAAAGAAGAAAATTCATAGCTTATTGGGGATCTATTTTAATTCAAACAAGGAAATACAGTTTATTGTGAGATGACAGTGGGTAAAGAATCACCTGCAATGCAGGAGACTCAGGAGATGTGGGTTCAATCTCTGGGTCAGGAAGTCACCCTGGAGGAGGAAATGTCAACCCACTCCAGTATTCTTGCCTGGGAAATCCCATAGACAGAGGAGTCTACTGGGTTACATTCCATGGGGTCTCAAAGAGATGGACACAACTGAGTGACTAAACACACAGCACACACATGAGCCTCATAGTTAACATAAACATAGTGATCACTTGCTATTTGGCTTATCTTTACTCTTTCAGATCAAAAGCAAGTTGGAATGACATTAGGAACTGGTTGATAAGTTCCCCACCAATGGGAGTCCTGCTGAGGGCTAAAGGCATGTGTGTTTATATAAATATAAATTTCAAGTTAATATTTTATTTCCAATTTATTTTATTGAAATTTTACTTCCAATACCACAGTAAATTTGCAAAAGGAAAAGATAATTCTGTTCACCTTTAGTTTCAGAAGGTAGTATTTGAAGGAAATTAGATCTTCAAAGTAATTTAAAAAGAGCCAAGGAACATAGAGAATATTTGTTTAAAAATAAGAAAAAATTCCACTCATCTCCCAATTAAATAATTTCTTTTTTTTTTCAGGGGAAAATATTTTTTTTTTGCTTTTATTTATTTTTTTACTTTATTTTACTTTACAATACTCTATTGGCTTTGCCATACATCGACATGAATCCCCCACAGGTGTACACGAGCTCCCAATCAAAATCTGAAAAGTGAGAAGGCTGTCAACAGGGGCTAGACTATGAATTGCAGCCCTCACCAATTTTAGTCTAATTCACTGGTCTTTTCATTTAATTAAATGAAATAGCAAACTTCTAATTATTCCTTCACACAGAGAAACTGGAGTGGTGGGTGGATACTCTCTTCTTTGTCTGGAGTTGAGGACCTTAGACTTCTGGGTGAGTTCTGTGTCCACCTGGCCTTATGGGTGGCTCATGTGGCCTCGCCTCTGGAATAGTATTAAGCTGAAGCAACAGCTAACATATAGTAAGCACTGGATTTGTTCAAATACTGGCCTCAATACTGTCTCCTTAAATCCTCAGAGCAATTCTGAAATATGTGGTATCATTATCCTAATTCTCCAGATGAAGAAACTGGCATAAAAAAGTTAAGTGACACAAAGCACACAAAGAGTAAGTGACAGAAGCTAAATTCAGATCCAGTTAGTGATGCTTTTAATCACTGTACAGGGTACTTCTCTGCAGGGTACTTCTCTGTGTTGTCACATACACTGCTCCAAAGCACCTAGATTTCCTAGTCAAAAGATGGGATTTAGTAATTGGGGCTTTGTAGTCCCTGTATGGGACACTGGAGAAATGTCAAATATCCATGTGTTTACCCAGTCTTAGAGTAGATGGCTAGAGATCTAAGGATGGTAATATAAATTCAGAGCCCTCTGTCACTTGTGCTGCCATGATACAAATGACAATCCCTATCTTCATACCCTACTCATTGAGAAAATTCTGGCTTCTTTGGTGACAAGAGCATTACTTTTCTTTTAGCATTTTTCTCTTGCTTTGTCTTTCTTTAGTGCTGTTAGCTCTTGCTATCTCTTGCTGTCTACCTGTTTTAATTTCCTCTTCTCATTCTTGTCATTCATCCTTTCTATTCTGCTTTTCCCTCTAATCAGATTATAATTACCTTCCTCCCTCCCCTCTCTTTTTCTTTCTTTCTTTCTCCCCCTTTTTACCTCCCCTTCTTTTACTATCACTTCCCCTAATTCTCTTATCTACCAGATTCTTTCAAAATGGGACAGAAATAGAGAAAGAGTGAATTTGTGTCCACTGTATTAGACGAAACTTCCCAAGTCTTTCCCTGCTTCCAAGTCAGAGAAAATTCTGAAGCTTGGCTGAGACCTAATTCATAGGGAAAGCAGCCTCTTCTTAGCAGTCAGTGGGTGGGAAGGAGGTTACCAGTAACGGGGGGAATTGATGTTAGGTTGATTTTCATCAGTTGCCAAGGAAAGCAGTAGAGGGGTGCACCCCTCACTGCCACTGTGATAAATCATCATAGTGGAGATAGTTCTGATCTTAAGATTAGATCAGTCACTAACTGGGGCCAGAAGTGAGTAGGCATTTACTTATCAGCCTCTATGACTAAGAGGGAAGGTCAGTCATGGGAGTGAGCTGTAGGTGAAGCAGAGACTGGTCCAGTAGGGAGATGTACAGAGAGCAAGAGAGCAGCCATCTTGGGTGGTCTGATCATACTGACCTACAGGCAGCAGAATAAACTTGCCTTTTGCTACCATTGGACACTTTTAGTCATATGCTTTTTGCCCTGTCAGAGTTCCTAGTCAAAGCAGAGAGAAAATTCAAATGTGTTTGGTAACAAACCTCCTGTACAAGAGAAAAGCCAAAAGGAAAAAAAGATCTTAAGGCATTCAGAAAGTCAGGCACAGATCCAGAATGTAAGCCTTCCTATCCCAGCCCAAGACTCTTCTTTTCTACCTACAGTGACTCCACTGTCCTCTTGGAACTAAAGCAGTTTCCTGACTTTATCACTACGAATTGTCTTCTTTTTCTTTTATGAGATTCCCTCGTGGCTCAGATGGTAAAGCGTCTGCCCGCAATGCAGGAGACATGGGTTCAATCCCTGGGTCGGGAAGATCCCCTGGAGAAGGAAATGGCAACCCACTCCAGTATCATGCCTGGAAAATTCCATGGATGGAGAAGCCTGATGGGCTACAGTCCATGGGGTCACAAAGAGTTGGACACGACTGAGCAACTTCACTTTCTTTTCTTTTATAGTATGGGTGCCTGTTTTTAATCTGCATAACTATGTTGTGTGCTAAGTTGCTTCAAATGTGTCCAACTCTTTGTGACCCTATGGACTGTAGCCCACCAGGCTCCTCTGTCCATGGGACTTCCCAGGCAAGAATACTGGATTCAGTTGCCATGCCCTATTCCAGGGGATCTCCTCAACCCAAGGATCAAACCAGCATCTTATATCTCCTGCATTGACAGGCAGATTCTTTACTATTGAGCCACCTGGGAAGCCCACTTTTACAATTAAATTGGTTTAGAAAGTTGTTCTATGTCCAACTATGTCCTGCCTGGAATATTGGATTCAACTGTAATTGTGATCTCTCCCATTAATTAATTGTGTTTTATGTACTTTGGGGTAGGGCAATGTTTCTACAGCCAGTGAATGTGACAGTGTATCTGAAGGGACAAATCTTTAGGAGGTATGTTCTGAATTCTGAAGTACTGTCTCTTGTCCTTGAAGCACAGAAATAGGGGGAAGACTGTGCTGTAGATGAAAGCCCAAATACTTAAAATACAACTCTAGTTTGAGACATGTTATTTGCTGAATAAGCTTGGAAGTAAATTGTGTGTTTTGGTGAATTGACTATATCTTTGATGATTATTAAATGATACTCAGTCTCTTTTGAAATGGGAATGTTTGTGGATGTGTGCAGTGGCCTTGAGTATACTATGTGCCTGTATAGGGGAACAATGTATTAAGCCTAAGGAATGGCTCTGGAAAATGGAAAGTCAACAAGATATAAAGTACATCTCAGCTAGGACCCAGGATTGGATGGATATAGTAAACATGCTATAAATGGAGTTGCTTAGTCCATTACCTTTCCATGAGGTAGAAGAAATAGTGTAATATACAGCACAGGGACTATAACCAATATTTTATAATAACTTTAAATGGTATATATTCTATAAAATATTGAATTACAGTATTGTACCCTTAAGACAAACATAATATTTTAAATCAACTATAGTTCAATTAAAAAAGGAAATATAAATTTTAAAATTAAGAAAATAGTGCCATTGACTGCAGTAACCAGCCTGATTATCAAGTCCTATGTGGGCTTTATGTGTATTAGCTGTGCTACTGACATGCGCTGCTGGGGTCAGGTATGCTGGGCTGGAGGGAACTTCAGGTGGCTCAGACAGTAAAGAACCTACCTGCAATGTGGAAACCTGAGTTCAATCCCTCAATCGGGAAGATCCCCTGGAAAAGGAAATGGCAACCCACTGTAGTATCCTTGCCTGGAGAATCCCATGGACAGAGGAGCTTGGTGGGCTACAGTCCATGTGGTTGCAAAGAGTCGAACACGACTGAGTGACTAACATTTTCACTTTCATGCTGGCCTGGAGTGAGCCTTGTTTGAGTTAACTGTAATGATGAGGTGTTTGATAGGGTCTCATTGACTTTGTAAAGCTGAAGAAGGCTACCCTGTGCTCTGTTTGAGGTATGTTGGAGTGGGTTGGCTGCAATGGGGTAAATGGGGCTGACAGAAGGAGGAAAATGGAAACTTAGCAGTGCAGTCATTTCACTTCTCTGAGTATCATTTTCCAACTTGGCAAATATATATGTGATAAGATTCATCCATTAATACCAAAAATGTTCAGTGAGCACTTTCTGAGTAACAGGCTGCTTTTCTATCTACTGAGTACAGAGAGGTAACAAAACAGGAACACTGCCCTTTAGGAGCTCTTGGGTTTTGTGGGAAGGCAGACAAGTAAACAGACAATTAAAATGGAAAAATCCAAAGTGTATCAGGGGCTATCAGTCATCTCCAAATCTCAATCACTTAAGCCCATAGAAGTTTACTTCTCATTGATGCAAAATCTGTTGTAGATCCAGGCAACTTTCCAGGGCACTTGTCCTTCAAGTTCTGAGTCATCATTCCAGGCCATTTCAGTCTTATAGTAGCTCCATATAAACATATGTTTCCATGACTACCATGGCAGGGACTGTCTTGCATTGGACATTAATTGTTCCAAAGGAAGGGACATATATTTCTTCTTCCTGTAACCAAAACCAGTCACACGTCCCCTCCCTACTTTAAGTGGGCTGGGAAGTGGCAGTACAATCATCCTATGTCCTGAACATCTGTAACCTACCACAGGTAAGGATAATCCCAGTGTGACATCCCAGCATGTGTGAATGTTGGAGATCTCAAAGGGCTCTGGAGTTTGGGAATTCTGCTGTTACTCTCAATGTTATCTAAATGGATGGACTTCGTTCCTATACTGATCACATTCTCTGTGAAGAGATAGTATAAATAAGAGTTTTTTGAGGGGTTTTCCTTTGATTTTACCAAATATCCTTTCTTAGAAGTATTAAGTTTGCTATATTTTGGAGAACAGCACTGGACTCTATGTGAGCTAAGGCAATATGCTTTCCTAACACCCTGCTTTTATACTTTCTTTCAACCAGATGCAGTGACTGAAGTTAAGACTGACATTTATGTGACCAGTTTTGGCCCTGTGTCAGATACTGACATGGTAAGTATGGTTTCTGCAAAGGTAAAAGTGAAAGATTATGCAACAGGTCAAAGTAAACAAATCGGGTTTTTCCTGTGGCAGGGCCTTGGAGCTATATTCTGAGAAGTCTTGTCTCATTAATTCCCTACCTTCACCATCCTACATTTAACTAAATGCATCTTTTGCCCTGCTCTCCCCACCTATTCACATATCAAGCATATACCCCTCTCCCCCTCCCAGCCCCAATCAGGAGTACCATTCCATTCTTTCTACAACATGTAGAAAATCTCAAAATTCAGCTTGGCTCCCTATTCTCAATTAAACTTTCTCTGACCCTCACCCTTTATATTTGGTCCACCACACACAAATTAGCACAAATAGGTCATATGAGAAGGGCAGGTGGTGGAGGACTCTCAGTCTAGCAACTGGTGGTGTCATTTAAGAAGTCCACTCCTTACAAACAAGCATTCACTGGGGAAGTGGACAGACCACAGCAATGCAAACCATTTGGGGAAAGAGTCAAACCTACTTCTAGACACTGGTTCCTCTATAGATGTGAGTAGGTGTAAGGAGGAGGAGAGCTTCAGATCAGATTCAAGGAATAGGGCAGGGCACAGCAGAACTGGGCTTCCCAGGTGACTCAGTGGTAAAGAATCCACCTTCCAGTGGGAATGCAGGTTTGATCCCTGGGTCAGGAAAATCCCCTGGAGAAGGAAATGGCAACCCACTCCAGTCTTCTTGCCTGGAGAATCCCATGGACAGAGGAGTCTGGTGGACTGCAGTCCTTGGGGTTGCAAAGAGTTGGACACAACTGAGCGACTAAATGATGACTATAGCAGAACTAGCAAGGGGATGATTCATGAGCCATCTACGAGGACTTCCCGTGCTCCTACCTTTCTCCCTTGCTGCCAAAGTAAAAAATGCAGTGGAGAGTTCAGACATGAGACCCTGTCATAATGGAGGACCAGATAAATACCTACTTCAGATTCTAAATATTAGATTTTTGAAAGATTATCATGATGCATGACAAAGAAGCTATTATCTGCTCAGAATGTCTGAAGTTATTAGATGTTCCATAAAGTTTTGTTGAATGAGTGACTTTGGGTTGAAAATTAAAGTCTTAAAATCAGAAAAAAAATATGTTCAAAAATATGAAATGTCCCTGCTCACTATATAGATATTTTTCTTTATCTTCAGTGGGACTACTACTTAGCAGAGTCAAAATTTATTTAGATCTTTTAGGGAAACACAAACAGTTGTATAGTGTCATGATAGTTTTTCCTAAAGGTAATGCAGAGCCATTATTTTAGAATGATTCATCTGGCAGTCTGTACAGGATGAACTACAAGGGGGAAAAGACTGGGAGCTGAGAAGTGGTTTAGGCATGTCTAAACCACTGGGTCTTCCTTTAATCAGGCAAGGTGTAGGAGTCAACTGGAGAAACAAGCTAGTTCTCAGGAGGGAAGTCATAAGTGATTGTGAGGCCAGCCAAGGGGAATAACCAAATTCTCCAGGTAGGTGCAGCTCTCTTTTTTATTGCTGGGAATTAGTGATTCATTAATATTTTCATAAGAAAGGAACTGTAGCTACTGTTTGAACACACACATACTCACTTTCCCTCATGAATCTACATCCATAAATACATTGAGGCAAAATAAGAAAGTATATGCAGAATTAAAAAAAAAAACAGCTTATACACCACCCCAGGCACTCCACAGACACACATATACAAACAGATACCCCAATTCTGAGATACTACAGAAATATTCACATAACCCCTGCCCAAACCAGCTTGTCTCCCTGCTCTTTTCCCACCCAAGCAGGCACACATAGGTATGCATAGGCTCTGGACACACTTCAAACAATCCAGACATTTTATCTTCTGAAGTTTCATCTTCCACTTGTCTGTCCCCCACACTGACCCATGATTAAGTAGAGATAACAGAATGGTCCTTTCCTGATAGAGCAACCTTTGGTCAAATACATTTCAGGTTATTTTTAGCTGAACTTCCATCCTATCACAAGGCAGAATAGCTATGATCAATCTGGCTGGGAAACAAATTTCTGGTGTTTTAAAGATTTTCTTCCTGTACTACTTAATAGACTGTGGCAATTGTGGCAGGATCAGGGATGACTTAGGAAGAAACATCAGATAGTCATGTGACTTTAGCAATTAATTGAATCAAGAAAGCAAGCTCCCCTGAGCCCACAGACCACTTGGAAAAGTAAATGAAAATTAGGGCTGGCTAGCTGGGTTCTTGACTTTCTTCCACTCAAACAGGGAGCTTTGGTGCCTAATAATTGTCTAGGGAGATAGAGAGAGTCTTTTGTTCACAAAGGGGGAAAGCTGTGGTGGTAGTTTGAACACTCAACCAGCACCAGCCATAGCCCTTTGTAGCCATTGTGCTCCTTGGTCAGACACTGCCCCCCACAGACATTGATCCTGAGTTTGACAGCTCAATGAAGAGTCATGTCTGTTTTGTCGCTCTCAGTACCACCAATGCCTAACTTGGTGTTCGTCAGTTGGCAGACTCTCAACTATTTGTTAAATTTAAGAATGAATGAGATGAAACAAATTAAATTTGAGGGGAAAATAATGACTGTGTTCCTCCACTTGGATGAAAGTTCTTCAAAGGCAGAACACACGTCACATTTTTTTATTTTTTTTATTTTTTTGAAGTGAAAACTTCCCCAGAATTTTATTTTTAAATAGAGGAAAACAAACCTAACCCCAACATATAAATACTATTA
>SJYV01032527.1:0-10928 GCA_006410875.1 Neotragus pygmaeus | reverse complement strand
ATGTAAAGCAATGCTTGCCAGAAAGAAGAAGTAAGCAGACTTTCCCCACAACTCCTCACCTACTGAGGGCTGGCCCTGGAAGATGTGTGAAAGTGAGACGGTAAAAATTCCAGATAGATAGGCAAATCCAAAAATAGTTAGGAGAATATCAACAGTCAATCATACTGCAGGAAATCTTCCATGAGACTCCTAAATGGTGAGCTTCAGAGTTTCCAGATTGGTGCACACCTGGAGGGTGGTGAACCAGGAGAGTCATGGAAGCGCCACGCCCTTCCCCGGAAACCCTGCCCTGCACACCTGTCATCTAGCTGTTCATCTGTATCCTTTACAAGAGCCTTCCTAATAAACTGGGAAATGAAAAAAAAAAAAATGTAGGCTGGTGCTTTAATTTCTCCCTCCTTCCACTGGTATACACACACACACACACATCACACACAGAGTCCATGCAGTTCGGAAGCAGAAGAATATCATCAGCTGAGGGAAATGCCCACATAGATGCGCCGGAGTTAACATTCTAATTTCCACACAGGCTACACCTGACATGGGATGTCTAGAAGTACCCCAGAAGCCTAGTGGTGGACATGGGAGAAGGTAGCTGAGAATTAAGAAAGTATTTGCTAAAGGGTGCCTGACATGTGGCAAGAAAATCCTACAGCAGAAGCTGAAAACTAATCTACCTAAAGCCAGTTCTGATGGGAGCTCCTGGCTAAGCCTTGCAGAGTCTGTAACAGTGAGAGGCCAAGTGGAGGATACTAACCCTAGGCATACTGCCATGTCCTGCTTAGACCCAGTCACACCATCCTAAGACACACCAAACAAAGCCACCTACCATGACAATCTGCTACTAAGCAGAAACAAACTCCCAAAGAGAGGTAAGATGAACAGCACCTTGAAGGTAG
This sequence comes from Neotragus pygmaeus, assembly GCA_006410875.1. Taxonomy (NCBI): domain Eukaryota; kingdom Metazoa; phylum Chordata; class Mammalia; order Artiodactyla; family Bovidae; genus Neotragus; species Neotragus pygmaeus. The sequence continues at coordinate 10,029 of SJYV01032527.1, read as the reverse complement.
GTCAATAGAAGCCCCAGAGAAGGTCGACACGTGTACAACACATCCTTCCCTCAATGTCGACAAAATGTTATATAAGCCTTTTCCTGTGCCCAGATGTCACTCAGGGAGAGGAAGAAGAGGGACTAAGAGAGGGAGGAAGCCTGAAAAAAAGCAGAAGCCCAAAGACTCTGAGCCTACCCAGAAAAAACTGTTTCAAAGTAGAAGAACCCAATTTCACATAAATGGGAAAATTTTACTTTTTTTGGCGACTCTCTATAAATATGTGCTTCAGGACAAGATAGTATCAATTACAAAAAAAGGGTCTCCATGATCGTAAGTGAACTAGACTTATTATTGTGATCATTTTACAATATGAACAAATATCAAATCACTATGTTATATACCTGAAACTCATGTTATATGTCAATTAAATATACTGAAATAAAAATAGTGTCCATACTTTGAGCACTATTGGGGCACGGTGGGTAGGTTTCCAGAAACCCCACCATCACTTCTTACCCTATCCCCTGCCCCATGCACACACTCCACCCCACTAACACAGGAAGGAAAGCCATCTCCCCACCCCCGCCAGGCAAAAAAGAGGAAGGGAAGACTGCTGTATTAACCCATCCTCACCCAGTGTCTGGATCTAATACCCTGGAAGCAGGGGAGTGGGTCAAAGGCTTTCGGCAACACTCCTGCCTGTAGAAGCAGCAGCAGAGGACGGCAGGGAGGGAGGGATAGAGGTGCTGTTTCCTCTCAGTGAGGCTCACTGCTCACAGGAGTTTTCCAAACCCAGTGGCAAATTCTATGGGTTCCGTGATTCCAGCTGGAACCAGGGCCAGGCTCTCCGCAGGGCCAACTCTCAGGCCTCGTCATTAACCACATCATGTCAGTGCTCCCTCAGAAGCCACCAGTGGAGCATCATGCCCCTCTCCCTAAGAGGACACTCAGAGCAGGATAGAGGACGGAGATGTGTGGCTGCATAGTTACAGTATTTCCCTCCAAACTGGAATTCATTATCGCTACTTGCTCCTCTGTCCCTCTCAGATCTGCAAAGCGTAGGTCACAGTGACTTTGTTTTTACTGGCCTACCACATATTGAAACCATTCCCGCATATTGATACTGAATATCTCAGCCAAAACCTTGTGAAAATCACTCACTGTGCAGCACAACAGAACAACTTTCTAAAGTTAAACGTCCTGGGATATTTTATCTTTTCAAGTACATACCAAAAGCAATTAAGTTCAAACCAGGGAATACAGTCTTTGCCAGTTTCCATTCTTGACACATATGCGTCTGTGTTTATAAGTTCAAAGACCTCGCAAAGGATCAAATCTCTAGCTTTAATGTTCTCTCTGCAAGTGAAAACCAGTCCTGCATCCTTCCTTAAATCATCTGCAGGAAAGTCCGTGGCATGAGGCCTCTACCCCAGACACCCCTGATGTGGCCCGATACAGGGAAACAGGAACCCACTGCTGTCCTCCCCTCTCCTGCAGCCCAGGGGGCACAGCACAACTGGTTGAGAAGTAAAACCTCCACAGGGCGCTAAGCAGAAGAGAGGAATAGCAGCCCGCTGCTGCAGAGCCCTCTGTCTGAGCTTTTACTGCACTGACGCAAATCACAAGGTGGTCCTACCATTCACGGTGGCCTCATTCTTCCGCTCNTGAGAAGTAAAACATCCACAGGGCGCTAAGCAGAAGAGAGGAATAGCAGCCCGCTGCTGCAGAGCCCTCTGTCTGAGCTTTTACTGCACTGACGCAAATCACAAGGTGGTCCTACCATTCACGGTGGCCTCATTCTTCCGCTCCTTTTCCTCATCTCTGTCCCAGGTCTTCATACTCAGTTACCTTGATTCCAGGGAATTCTCTCATCACTGTCGTGCCCCCAACTTCCTGGATTCTTCTTGGGGCCTGATACCACACCATCATTTTCTCCTTACTTCTCTGGGGGCCACGCTTTCTCGCTTCCCCTTCTTTCCCTTCCAACACGAAGGCAGGCCTGCACCAATGGGATCTGCACATGAAGCTGCTGGGTGATAAGTCTTGAATGTGCTGGAAAATTCCTGAAAACCTGTGGCAATTCTGCACACTACCCATCACCCCAAGGTTATCTTTCAACACTGGTTTTCAAATTATAGTCAATCCTCATGAAAAGATTCTATAGTTGCAAACTCACCTACTCACCAAAATTTGTTTGTGACCCTCACATCAATACTCCCTCGTGGTCATTTATGAACACATGCAGAACAACAAAATATCCAAGCCATGCGACACACACGTCCCAGCAGAGTTACGTAGGGTGACACTTTGCCTCCCGTTTCAGCTCTCATACTGCAAACAAATGTCTTTCTGTAGTTTCTTTTAAGTGCCACTATTTAATTTACTTTTTAGCTTTTATTGGTGATTTTCCTGCTGGAAATGGCTGCCAAGTACAGTACCAAAGTGGTATCTAGTGTTCCTGAGCATAGAAGGCTGTGACGAGCCTTACGGAGAAAATAAAAAAGTTAGAGAAGCTTCACTCAGGCATGAATTGTGATGCCTTGAGCCCAGTATTAACAAAGCAACAATGTATATTCAATGAGTGGTCTTTAAACAGAAATACATATAAGACAGGTTACATATTAAAACGTTGTAATAGAGGCTCACAGAAACCTAACCCTGTGTTTTCCCTTAAGAACAGTGATTCAGGATTTGCTAATTCAGTGCTCATGGTGACTTTATGAAACATAACTACCACAAATAACAAGAGTGGACTTCAGTGGTGATCATTTTATAATGTATCAGTTCAGTTCAGTTCAGTAGTCGCTCAGTCATTTCCAACTCTTTGCAACCCCATGGACAGCCTCACGCCAGGCCTCCCTGTCCATCACCAACTCCTGGAGTTCACCCAAACTCATGTCCATTGAGTCGGTGATGCCATCCAACCATCTCATCCTCTGTCGTCCCCTTCTTCTCCTGCCCTCAATCTGTCCCAGAAGCAGGGTCTTTTCAAATAAGTCAGCTCTTCACATCAGATGGCAAAAGCACTGGAGTTTCAGCCNCTTAAAACCCACAGATTACAAGCCCAACAGTAACTCCCCCAGTGGAGAAGCAGCACAGACGCCTGCATCCACCACTAGCAAGCAGCGTCTGGGCAGGGAGGCACAGGCTGCATTGCTTTTCAAGGATCAGGCCCAGATGCCCTGAGGGTAACCAGAGTGAACTAACTTGGGCTAGAAACCCAGACTGTGGGATAGCTACCACGGGAAAAGCTCTAACATAAGATGCCTCCAGGACCATGCAGAGAACAAAGGATAGAATGCAATTAGCCGGCTACAGACCATCCCCCTCTGGTGACAGGCAGCCAGAGCCAGAAGGGCCAGAAGGGGGCAATCGCAGCCCCAGAGAGACATTATCTACCAAACTGCAAACAGGCTTCTTTGCTAACTAAGACTTCTTGGGGTTCTGGACAGTCATCATCCTCCTGAGAAGGTGTGCNGGACTGCAGCCTACCAGGCTCCTCCGTCCATGGGATTTTCCAGGTAAGAGTACTGGAGTGGGGTGCCATCACCTTCTCCATGATCTCTTCATACTTCATGTGTATTGCCGAAGTATATTCCTAAGAAATTATAACAGTATCTACCACAGCCAGCCACAGTGTGATTGGATTTTCAGTACTGTCACTAGCACTGGGCATTATTGGACTGGTTTTTAGAGATCGTGAGTGATGAGTGCTCAGCCGTGTCCGACTCTTTGAGACCCCATGGACTATAGTCCTCCAGGTTCCTCTGTTCATGGGATTCTCTAGGCAAGAATACTGGAGTGGTAGCCACTTCCTCCTCCTGTGGGACTGAATCCAGGGATTGAACCCGTGTCTCCGGCATCTCCTGCACTGCAGGTGAATTCTTTATCCAATTGAGCCACCGCCTTGAAAGTGAAAGTGAAGTCGCTCAGTCATGTCCAACTCTTTGTGACACCAGGTTCCTCTGTCCGTGGGATTCTCCAAGCAAGAATACTGGAGTGGGTTGCCATTTCCTTCCCAGCCCAGGGGATTATCCCGATCCAGGGATCGAACCCAGGTCTCTGGCATTGTGGGAACATGCTTTACCATCTGAGCCACAAGGGAATCCACTCATTCCCCAAGAATGAGTGGGTTGGGTTAAGCTGGGAACAGGGCAGGGTCAAGCAACTGGGCTGAATGACCTCAAAGGCAAGAAAGGATGTCTAAGGATGAATAGGGCAGAGATAAGGAAATAACAGAGGCCCGAGTGTTCCCAGGTGCTCACAGCAGCAAGGAGTGGGGCTGCAGGATGCACTTTGACCCTCCAAGGGCGCTGCAGATAAAGCATAGATAAGATAAGAAATCTCTGAGGCTTGAGTAACTAGCTGGTGCTGATGGAAGAGAAGAAAGGCAGGTGACAGGTGGGGAAAGCTCATGGAAGCCCAGCCCGTAGTGTGTGCTAAGAGTGATAAAAGGAAGGATAAAAAGCACACCTTCCGACAGAGAAATTAGGAAAAAGAGATCTTCTGGGAGATTTGGAATCCCAAAATGCTTATAGTGAGAAGACTATCCCACGATTGAAAAGAGGTAGCGCTATGCATTATATGTAGAGAGAAAGCAAGAAACTGAAATTCCTAAGATTGGCCCAGAGAAATCCTATACCTGGTATGATGTTTGGGGAAAGGTAATGTACAGGTATATGAGCTTGGGTAGGCCAGAAAGCACAGGTCTCCCAGAGCTCCCATCAGCTCAGAAGTCTGTGGTGCTTACACATTGCTTCTAACCCAAACACTGAGACATGAGTTCTGGTACATAGGTGCATTCTCAGAGAATTAATGCNACAGGTATATGAGCTTGGGTAGGCCAGAAAGCACAGGTCTCCCAGAGCTCCCATCAGCTCAGAAGTCTGTGGTGCTTACACATTGCTTCTAACCCAAACACTGAGACATGAGTTCTGGTACATAGGTGCATTCTCAGAGAATTAATGCTCAGCATTTAAAATTGGAACTGACCAAGAAATGGGGGACCTGGAGTCAGTCACCTACTCACAGTGTAAGAAAGTGAAGTCAAGCAGGACCCTGTGGGGCTCCTGGGCGTGGAAGCCCTTCCCTGTCCCCTGTTCTATGTTTGTAGGGAACAGACTCCAGCCTCCATGACCTTTCCTGAGTCCCAAAGGGCAGATTCAAACAGCTGCTAATCAAGGAAGGGAGGCGATGCAGAGACAAGGGGGAGCAGCCACGAAATGGTAGTTTGGGGGCAAGGTATTGATTCTAAGTCAAGGGATATACCAGAACAGTATCTTTTGAGCGCTTTATAGCACTAAAGTGAATGTGAAAGCGTTAGTTATTCTTTGCGACCCCATGGACTGTAGCCCACTAGGCTCCTCTGTCCTTTGGATTTCCCAGGCAAGAATACTGGAGTGGATAACCATTCCCTTCTCCAAGGGATCTTCTTGACCCGGGGATCAAATCCAGGTCTCCTGCATTGCAGGCAGAACTAAAACCCCCAATAAATGAAAGAGATCAGAGAAGACTGTCCGAGACCAGATTTTTCCAGAAAAACATCTATTTTTGCTTTATTAACTATGCCAAAGCCTTTGACTGTGTGGACCACAACAAACTGTGGAAAATTCTTCAAGAGATGGCAATACCAGACCACCTGACCTGCCTCTTGAGAAACNTTCAAGCTGGTTTTAGAAAAGGCAGAGGAACCAGAGATCAAATTGCCAACATCTGCTGGATCATGGAAAAAGCAAGAGAGTACCAGAAAAACATCTATTTCTGCTTTATTGACTATGCCAGAGCCTTTGGCTGTGTGGATCACAATAAACTGTGGAAAATTCTGAAAGAGATGGGAATACCAGATCACCTGACCTGCCTCTTGAGAAACCTGTATGCAGGTCAGGAAGCAACAGTTAGAACTGGACATGGAACAACAGACTGGTTCCAAACAGGAAAAGGAGTACATCAAGGCTGTATATTGTCACCCTGCTTATTTAACTTCTATGCAGAGTACATCATGAGAAATGCTGGGCTGGATGAAGCACAAGCTGAAATCAAAATTGCTGGGAGAAATATCAAAAACCTCAGATATGCGGATGACACAACCCTTATGGCAGAAAGTAAAGAACTTTAAAGAGCCTCTTGATGAAAGTGAAAGAGGAGAGTGAAAAAGTTGGCTTAAAGCTCAACATTCAGAAAATGAAGATCATGGCATCCAGTCCCATCACTTCATGGCAAATAGATGGGGGAAACAATGGAAACAGTGAGAGACTTTATATTTTGCAGCTCCAAAATCACTGCAGTTGGTGACTACAGCCATGAAATTAAAAGACGCTTGCTCCTTGGAAGAAAAGCTATGACCACGTAGACAGCATATTCAAAAGCAGAGACATTACTTTGCCGAAAAAGGTCCATCTGATCAAAGCTATGGTTTTTCCAGTAGTCATGTATGGTTGTGAGAGCTGGACTATAACGAAAGCTGAGCACCGAAGAATTGATGCTTTTGAACTGTGGTATTAGAGAAGACTCTTGAGAGTCCCTTGGACTGCAATAAGACCAAACAAGTCAATCCTAAAGGAGATCAGTCCTGGGTGTTCACTGGAAGGACTGATGCTGAAGGTGAAACTCCAATAATTTGGCCACCTGATGTGAAGAACTGACTCATTGGAAAAGAATGCTGATGCTGGGAAAGACTGAAGGCAGGGGGAGAAGGGGATGACAGAGGATAAAATAGTTGGATGGCATCACCGACTCAATGGGCATGAGTTTGAGGAAGCTCCATGAGTTGGTGATGGACAGGGAAGCCTGACATGCTGCAGTCCATGGGGTCGCAAAGAGTCAGACATGACTGAGCAACTGAACTGAACTGAACTGAACTGAACTTCCATTTATATTACTTGGGTCAGAACTTTGTCATATGGCCACATATGTCATATGTGCTCCAAGAGAAGCTTGGAAATGTAGTCTTTTATTTTGGTGATCTCGGTACTCAGGGAAAAAATTGGTGACTTTTTTAATGAAGAAGGAGAAAATAGTTGACTGACAAATAGCAGTCTCTGCCATTTTGTCCACGTATGCATGTCTCTTCTTCAGTGTTATTATTTCTCGTTGGATGTTTTCTTGAATTTAAATATGGTTCCAAGTTGTATGTAACTTCCAAAAACACATTGGACAGGATGTGTCTTATATAAATGGCCTCAATATTAGCCAGCATTTGAGGACCATGTCTCAACACTAGATGTCTAAGAATGTAAGCTCATTTCTTTTATTTATTTATGATAAAACAATAACTTTATTACTAGTAAAAGCTAGGTTTATGAGAAACTGAGATTTCATACAATAAACTCTAGAATTATATACAGCCTTATACATCCCATTACAAGCTGTGCTGGACTACCACAGAAGAGACAAATCTTTGCAAAAATGGTCCTGCTTGGAGCAGCAGAGAGAGCAAGTTCTCCCAGTGGAAATCTGGTTTCAGAGAGAGAAAGTGGGAGAAAATGGGGCCAGGCTATGTGAGTCAGTCATCAGAAAACCCTTCAGGAAGGCTAAGTGAGGCAAATCCTAGCTGTCAAGAGGAGTTGGGGATCGGCAGCCTTTGCTCTGTCAAAGGGCTCTGAACAAAGTCATTCTCCCTTTTCATAATCAATGGATCCTTGCATAGTATAATATGCCTTATTCTTTTATTTTTATTGGAATTTTTTTTTTACGATGTTAAACTCTTTTGTTTTAGAAACATTTGTGAAGCGTCTGCTGTGTGCTTTGGGATTGAATGAAAGACTAGCTAACATATTAGAAGATATGTTTTCTTGTGTGTTTGCAGGAATTCAAAGTATGTGAAATTGGAAAAGATGATAACATAAGTAGACTTTTTAAATGTAAATTTGATTAATCTTTAAATGGTAATAAAAATGATGAAAGCTGCCAATTTTATTCTGCTACTTTTTGAGGCAATTTCTCCAATTTTCTACAGGGTGATATGTATATGTCTCAACTGTGTGCATTATTTGGGGCAGGTATAGGGATTTATCATACATTTCCATAGAGGATGTTATTTAATGATATCAGTAATACCAGAATCAAGATTGTTGGGAGAAATAGCAACCTCAGATATGCAGATATACCACTCTAATGGCAAGAAGTAAAGAGGAACTTAAGAGCCACTTGATGAGGGTGAAAGAGGAGAGTGAAAAAGCTGACTTAAAACTCAACATCGCAGGCGGGGATCCTAAGATGGCGGAGGAATAGGAAGGGGAGGCCACTTTCTCTCCCACAAATTCATTGAAAGTTCATTTGAACATTGAGCAAATACCACAAAACAACTTCTGAACACTGGCAGAGGACACCAGGAACCCAGAAAGTCAGCCCATTGTCTTCGAAAGGAGGTAGGACAAAATATAAAATATAAAAACAGAGATAAAAGAGTTAGGGATGGAGACCCGTCCTGGGGAGGGCATCAAAAAAGGCAAGAAGTTTCCAAACACCAAGACACCCTCTCAGAGGTGGATCTGTGGGGTGTTTTGGAAGCTCAGAGAACATCAGAACCAGGAGGAAAAAATAAATAAATAAAACCCACATATTACACGCCTAACTTCAACTCCCAGCAGAGAGGTAGCAAAGACGCTCGTGTGCGCCACCAGCAAGAGGGGCTGAATAGGGAGGCTCAGGCTGCATTGCTTAGGGTAAGGAGCAGGCCTGAATGCGACGGCAATCTGAGGGAGCTAACGTGAGATAGCAACCCAAACCATGGCATAGCCAGAGAGGAAAAAAAAAAAAAGAGGAAAGTGAGAGAGAGAGAACTTTCCCGTGAAAAGCTCTGACATAAGTACTGCCAGGCCCCCTCACAGAACAAAGGACTGAGCAAATACCAGAGGAGAGCTAGCCAGCTGCGGACCGGCCCAGCCCCCGCCGGAGGCAGAGAGGCAGGTGGGCAACAGCCAGCGCTGGAAGGCAAGGGGTAAACTCGGCCCCAGAGATGGCATCCCCTAGGGAGAAGGCATGGAGAAGGCGATGGCACCCCACTCCAGTACTCTTGCCTGGAGGATCTCATGGATGGAGGAGCCTGGTAGGCTGCAGTCCATGGCATGGCTGGGAGTCAGACACGACTGAGCGACTTCCCTTTCACTTTTATGCATTGGAGAAGGAAATGGCAACCCCCTCCAGTGTTCTTGCCTGGAGAATCCGAGGGACGAGGGAGCCTGGTGGGCTGCCGTCTATGGGTTCGCACACGACTGAAGTGACTTAGCAGCAACAGCAAGTTTATCATGCCACCCTAAGTGGTTCTTCCTTAGAGCAGCCCCCGGGGCAGTCGGATCCTGTCCGATTTACAAAGCGATCCTAGAGACAGCCCTCCCGTCCGCCCACCTGTCCGTCGGTCCGCGCGTCCGTCCCGCCGCAGGTACGCGCATCCCTCCGCGCGTCCGCCCCTCCGCCTCTCCGCCCGTCCGCGCATCCCTCTGCTCCTCCGCCCGTGCGCGCATCCCTCCTCCCGTGCGCGCATCCCTCCTCCCGTGCGCGCATCCCTCTGCCCCGCCGCCAGTCAACCCGTCCGCCTGTCTGCCTCGCGCTGGGAGGTGGGGATTGCCTGTTCTCCGGTCTGCGGCTCCCAGCCGAACCCATTTCCCCGCGCAGCTGGCAGAGGTGCGACTGAGCAGGCGCTCGGTGAAACTTTTCCTTCTTCGTGAACGGAGTGACCAAACGACTTCGCAGAGTTCAGCAGAAGGGGCCCAGAGACCTAAGGAGGTGAACGTGCGCCCTTGGTTAAATACGCCTATAGTTCGGTCTGGACGCGAGAGAATACACTTTACACCCACTTCTTTGGCACTGCTCACTCTTAAGAGGAAAAAGGAACAAAAAGGAAGTTCGAGGCCGCCGGTCAAGCTAGGCTGCTGCAATGGCGAAGAGGGCGGCTGGCCGCGTGCGGTGGGGCTCCGTGTGGCTGCTCTGCGTCCTGATGTCGTTGTTGGTGCTGGAGCGCTTCCAGCTCATCGCAGGTAGGATGAGGGAGAGAAGGCGGGAGGGAGGAGGGGTAGCGGTCGCTAGGCCGTGAAATCGCAGTCGGCTGGA
>SJYV01032526.1:0-13505 GCA_006410875.1 Neotragus pygmaeus | reverse complement strand
GACAGAGGAGCCTTGTAGGCTACAGTCCATGGGGTCGCAAAGAGTCGGACATGACTGAGCGACTTCACTCTAGTCTATAGATAGAATTATGTGACAAAGCTCTGTCATGAAGATATAAACGAAATCTAGAAACTTCGGGATATGACTGAAAAAGAAAATTACAGGCCAATATTTTTGATGATTATAGATGCAAAAATCCTCAATAAAGTATTAGCAAATCCAGCAACACTTAAAAAGGCCCACACACTACGGTTGGATTCATCTCAGGGTCACAAGGACGGTTCAACATACTCAAGTCAATCAATGTGATACCCCACAGGAACGAAAGACAAAAGCCACATGATCACTCATAGATGTAGATACTTTGTTTCCCTGGGTGAAAATGAGGAAGCACTAGAAATGGCAAAACCCTTGTGTACTAGAAAAGAACTGCTATTCACTTGCACCCGTTGGAGCAATGGTATTTGCAGCTGTCCTTCGTCAATTGTGGCCTTGTGCAGATTCATGGACCACTCTTGTTTGCCTCCTTAGGCCCTCTGCACATCATACTATCTTCCTCCCCATAATGCCTCATTCATACTTGTGCCTTATTGTTGTTCAGTCACTAAGTCCCATCAGGCGGCCAAAGTATTGGAGCTTCAGCTTCATCATCAGTCCTTTCAATGAATATTCAGGACTGATTTCCTTTAGGATTGACTGGTTTGATCTCCTTGCAGTCCAAGTGACTCTCAAGAGTCTTCTCCAGCACCAGTTTGAAAGCATCGGCTCTTTGGTCCTTGGCCTCCTTTACTTGAGCCTTTGAGGGAGCCAGATAGCTCTCTTTCACTGAGGTGTCTCTGCCTAGTAAAACTCTTAAAGTCAGCACTGGATGTTTAGTCTAAACTCATGGTGGTATTTCAGACATTAATTTGTGGGCACGAAGTGATTATTTGAACCTCAGGGCCTTCAAATGATAACAAATTATCAGAAAGTCAAGTCCTTCCCTACCCCAGGCTGTATATGGTTCAGACAGAGTGTATGTTATGAGGCTCCCAAGGGCCCTTTTTTCTTGGATCGTAAGGAGAGATTTTCCCTCTTTCTCATAGATGTGGTTCAGGAGTCAAGATTTGGAAATACAGCCTAATCCACGTTATCAGTCTGTCAAGAGAATGGGATCCCAATTGGCTTAGTAATTGTTTTCTTTTATTAACTTTTCAGTGAAAATTTCCCCTTCTTTGTAATTAGATTTAGTGATTAGAATCTCTAGACTTTGCTCTGTAAGTACTAGCAAGTGTTACAATGCCTGGGACTATGAGGAAAGCTGCAGTTTGAGTTGCTGATGGAAAAAGGCTGGGGAGACCCTCAGTCTCTAGGACTGTTGATTTAGAACGGGCATTAGGTGCCCAGAGACATTTGGGAGAAAGGGTGTTTATAGGGGCCATTAATGAATCTGTAAGCGAGACTGAATTATTTCTCTAATGATGTGGTCCATTTATTTTTAAGATCATTTGTGAGTTTCTTATATCTTCTAGTTTGTGGGGGAAAGAAAGGAAAAGAGATTTGTCTCCTTTTTTATCTTTGAATTTTGGAAAACTGCCCTGATAAAGATATAAAGACTCTAAAGAATTAAAATAGTACTGTAGGTATGGAAATGCCCTTTAATGGGTAAATGTATATGATAGACAAATACTTGATGTTATTAATATATAAGGCACTCTTATAGATTAATAAGAAAAATGCAAACATCACAACAGACAAAAAGACAAATGAGATGAATAGACCATTTGCACAACCATGCATACACACAAAAACAGAAAAGAAATAAAAATGGGCAATAGGCATTATATAAAGGACAATGAGCTCACATGCCCTGTTAATACCTAACACATTGATAACAATTAAAAGATTAAAAATGATATTGTCTCAGCCAGTGTTAGACAGCTTAAGGGAGAAACAGTGCTAGTGGAGGTATAAACTGGTCTGACCTTTCTGAAGGGCAGTTTGAGAATACGTGCCCAAAACATTTAATATGTGCATATCTTTTGACCTAGCATTTTCACTGTTAGATATTTATCGTAAAAAATAGTTAAAAATGTTAAAAAAAGGTTTAGCTACAAAAACTGTAGCAGCAAAAATCAGAAACAATGAAATATGAAAAAATTGGAAGCTAGTTAAAAAGATTATGGTATAGACATAGAATCGAAAGTTATTCAGCCATTAAAAATCATGATTTTGAAATTATAAAATGCTCATGATATAATATTAAAATAAGAAAAGTAGATATGAAGTTGTGTATGCAGAGTGTGATGCCAATTTCATAAGCAAAAGTATATTAAAAGACTAGAAGAAAATACACTTAAATGCTAACAATAATTATCTCTGGGTGTTGAGATGACAGATACTCTTTACTTTCTTCTTTTTAGGCATTTTTATGACTTTTCCAAATTTCATACAGTGAATATATGCTACTTTTATAATTAGAAAAAGACAACAGCACGGAAATTGTATTTAAAAAAACATTTGAACTGGTCTCTTAAAGCTAATCTTTGGTTTAATTTTTTCTCTTGTAATTTAAACACAGTCATTTCCTTTGGGAAATGAGAAACATTAAAATGTCTGGTGGGAGAAATAGTTGAAAATTAAAAAAAAATAGATTATGGTATAGGCATAGAATAGAAAGTTATACAGCCATTAAAAATCATGATTTTGAAATGAGAAAATGTTCATATCATAATATTAAAATAAGATAATTAGATATGAAGCTTTAGATATTAAAATTGGATATTAAACTGTTTGGTGAGAGAAAATATATAAAGGCAGTTTTTTTTTTTTCTGGGGTATGAAGGAAATATTCCAAGATAAAGGTATTTCATTGGAGTATATATATTCCAGATTGACCTTTCTTTGAAAGGCTTTATGTTACTTTTAAAANTCTCCTTGCAGTCCAAGGGACTCTCAAGAGTCTTCTCCAACACCACAGTTCAAAAGCATCAATTCTTTGGCACTCAGCTTTCTTTATAATCCAACTCTCACATCCATATATGACTACTGGAAAAACCATAGCTTTGACTAAACAGACCTTTGTTGGTAAAGTAATGTCTCTACTTTTTAATACACTGTCTAGATTGGTCATAGCTTTTCTTCCAAAGGAGCAAGAGTCTTTTAATTTCATGGCTGTAGTCCCCATCAGGTGGTCTGGTATTCCCATATCTTTAAGAATCTTCCACAGTTTGTTGTGATCCACATAGTCAAAGGATTTGGTGTGGTCAATAAAGCAAAAGTAGATGTTTTTCTAGAAATCTCTTGCCTTTTCCATGATCCAGTGGATGTTGGCAATTTGATCTCTGGTTCCTCTGCCTTTTCTAAAACCAGTTTGAACATCTGGAAATTCTTGGTTCATGTACTGTTAGAGCCTGGCTTGGAGAATTTTGAGCATTACTTTACTAACGTGTGAGATGAGTGCGACTGTGCTGTAGTTTGGGCATTCTTTGATATTGCCTTTTTTTGGGATTGGAATGAACACTGACCTTTTCCAGTCCTGTGGCCACTGCTGAGTTTCCAGATTTGCTGGCATACTGAGTGCAGCACTTTCACGGCATCATCTTTTAGGATGTGAAATAGCTCAACTGAAATTCCATCACCTCCAGCTTTGTTCGTAGTGATGCTTCCTAAAGCCCACTTGACTTTGCATTCCAGGATGTCTGGCTCTAGGTGAGTGATCACACCATCATGGTTATCTGGGTCACGAAGATCTTTTTTGTACAGTTCTTCTGTGTATTTTTGCCACCTCTTCTTAAAATCTTCTGCTTCTGTAAGGTCCAGACCATTTCTGTCCTTTATCGGGCCCATCTTTGCATGAAATGTTCCCTTGGTATCTGTAAATTTCTTGAAGAGATCTGTAGTCTTTTCCATTCTATTGTTTTCCTCTATTTTGTTGCATTGTTCACTTAGGAAGGCTTTCTTATCTCTCCTTGCTATTCTTTGGAACTCTGCATGGTGTTGGAGAAGACTCTTAAGAGTCCCNCTGTAAATTTCTTGAAGAGATCTGTAGTCTTTTCCATTCTATTGTTTTCCTCTATTTTGTTGCATTGTTCACTTAGGAAGGCTTTCTTATCTCTCCTTGCTATTCTTTGGAACTCTGCATGGTGTTGGAGAAGACTCTTAAGAGTCCCTTAGCCTGCAAGGAGATCCAACCAGTCCATTCTGAAGGAGATCAGCCCTGGGATTTCTTTGGAGGGAATGATGCTGAACCTGAAACTCCAGTACTTTGGCCACCTCATGTGAAGAGTTGACTCATTGGAAAAGACTCTGATGCTGGGAGGGATTGGGGGCAGGAGGAGAAGGGGATGACAGAGGATGAGATGGCTGGATGGTATCACAGACTCGATGGACGTGAGTCTGAGTGAACTCTGGGAGTTGGTGATGGACAGGGAGGCCTGGTGTGCTGCGACTCATGGGGTCTCAAAGAGTCGGACACCAGTGAGCGACTGAACTGAATAGTAAAAACTAAAAACAACCAGATATCTATAAAATAAACAGATATACATAAATATGGTATATTTTAGTTATGAAATATTATGCTGCTGCTAAAACAGATGTGATACTTTATCTGTTCTTGCTGGGAGAGATACCCAAGACATATAAAGTTTAAAAGCAAGTTCTAAGTCAATGTGTATGGTATTATTTGCATAAAAATAAATTATTACACATATGCTTGTATATGCATAAAAAATTTCTGGAAGTATGCTTGGGAAATTGTTAATCATGGTTAACATCGTTAAACATATTGATAGTAATCTGAAATGTGGTGGGGGTAGGGAACTGACTTTTTATTTAAAGCCTATTGTACATTAAACTTTTAAGTAATGTACATTATTTTGCAATAATAAAACCTTTAAGGAAGCCCACATTAGTAAAGCTTAGCTTTTTCATTGGTTTAGACAGCTTGATTTTGATTTTCATTATTCATGCAAGTTTGGCGGAAATAAAGTGCGTTTTTAGTAGTCTCAACAGTACCCGGTTTTACATAGACCCTACTCTACATTAGAATTCTTTACTCTCATAGGGTTCTGGGCCACCTTTTCGGAACTAACTCTTTTTGTTTCTTTTTTTCCCCTATTGCATCCAGATGGACAAATTTATGTTATCATGAAACATGTTTCAAAATAAAATTGATGGCCTATAAACATTTCAGTAAAAGCAGAATCTTCAGGATTTAAGTAAGAAAAGGTTAGAGAGACAACATTGTTGGTATTTGTTGGTAACCAATTCATGATAAATTGCATTTTCTTAAAAAAAGAGTTTGGCAGAACAGTTTGTTGTATGACAGAAATTTCTTTTTCTTTTTTTTAATATAAATTTATTTATTTTAATTGGAGGTTAATTATTTTACAATATTGTATTGGTTTTGCCATACAACACCATGAATCCGCCACAGGTATACACGTGTTCTCCATTTCTGGGTTAGAAAAATTTTCTTGAACAGTATTCGACCATGTGACTATACACAGAATTTGATCATTTAAAATGAGTTAGTTGTTGATGGAAAACAGATTTCTGCTTTCTAAAGAATCTTGTATTAAGAGCCCTTTGATATATGTATACCTGTGGCTGATTCATGTTGATGTATGGCAAAAACCAACACGATGATATATATAAAGCAATTATCCTTCAATTTAAAAAAATAGCCCTTTAATATCAGTCCCTGTGATAAAGAAAGGATGAGCTTAGAGTAGTTGCTCTTTCCATTAATGGAAAAAAATGGGAAATCTTAGTTCTTAAGTTAGGAGAGCCATGTGAAATCAATAGCTTCGTGCCCTAGGTATAGTCAGGATGTAACGTGCTTGGCTAAATACCTTTACAATGGATTGTCTCCATTAGTTCCTTTCACCTTGATTTACATTCCCTTTCTAATTCAATTTTAATAAACTTAAGTCCCTACTATGTGCCAGGTGCTATGTTAATCTCTATGGTAGATACAGTTTTGAATAAGAATAGGTTCCTGTTCCAAGGAAACTCATTTGGGGGCTCCTTGCAACTAATTTATTAAAGTTTGCCTTTTTAATTTTAATGCATATCTCATATGTACAATGCTGATTATGTTTTTGTTGGGCTTTTAAAGGCTTAAGATGTAACTGGAACACTAGTTAAGTGGTCTAATTCATCTCAGGGAAATTGTGGAAGTCACTTGGGGGATGGTCCCATATGGAGTTGAGCATGTTCTGTGATGCTGTAGGCAAGAGAATTCCAGGCTGTGTTCCTCTGCCTCTAGTTTTCCTTTCATACGACCTGGAATTCTCTAACATCTTAGAAGAGATTTGTTTCAGCAAGATATTCTTAAAGTTTTATAAAAGGAATCCTATGTTCCATTGATCTTTTGTAGCAAAAAAGTGAAATACATGCGTTTGACAGGAAAAAAAAAATGGCCCTCATCCCTAAAATAGTAAGAGTAAGGTAAACCTATGCCAAAAACTACTACTCCTCCCAAACCATGTTAATGCTTCTACTAGCCGTTCCTAAAATCAAATGCATTTTATAAACAACCACAACAAACCCACAGGTAGAGGTAATTCACAACCAAGGACAGCTTTCGTGATCTTCTAGCCTCCTTTGCTTCACACACTGCTCCTACTGTAGGACTGTGCTGTGCTTAGTCGCTCAGTCATGTCCGATTCTTTGTGACCCCATGGATTGACTGTAGCCCGCCAGGCTCCTCTGTCCATGGGGATTCTCCAGGTAAGAATACTTGAGTGGGTTGCCATGCACTCTTCCAGGGGATCTTTTCAACCCAGGGATCAAATTGCAGGCAGATTCTTTATCATCTGAGCCACCAGGGAAGCCCAAGAATACTGGAGTGGGTAGCCTACCCCTTCTCCAGGGGAACTTCCCAATCCAGGAATTGAACCAGGGTCTCCTGCTTTGCAGGTGGAGTCTTTACCAGCTGATGTACCAGGGAAGCCCCGCTGTAGGACCATCAATCCCTAAAAACTTATGCTTATCCCTTAACACATATGCTGTTTTTCACCAGCCTCGAACACTCTCAGCATTTCTAAATACGTATCCAAGATGACTCTTATTATTTCTGATACCTTCACATCACTTGCATTTATAGGCCTCTCTCCAGACATTTTTTGGTGACACCTGTAGTTACTTACGTTGAGAGAAACCAACACTGTCCACTGGGCGCGACTGCAGTGTCCCTTCCTTCTTTCCAGTGGTTGCTCAGCTGCAGCTTCTGCTGGTAGCGAAGTCCACGTTCTGCAGCTGGTAACGTTAATTAGCTGCCTTATGAAGATTTGCATGGGCAGTACCTCCAGGTCAGGGTCTGTTGAATAGCATAGTTCAAGGAACTTAAAGATGAATTTCATCATTGTACTAGGAACTTGGTTTGCTGTGGGATGTATTCAGCCTGGGGCTTCCCAGGTGGCGCTAGTGGTTAAGAACCTGCCTGCCAATGCAGGAGACACAGGATACAGGGTTCTATCCCTGAGTTGGGAAGAGCCTCTGGAGGAGGGCATGGCAACCCACTTCAGTATTCTTGCCCGGAGAATCCCATGGACAGAGGAGCTTGGCAGGCTACAGTCCATAGGGTCGCAAAGTGTCAGACACGACTGAAGTGACTTAGCAGGCACACACGCACGCATGTAATCAGCCTACATCAAAATGGGAAAACTACATAAGGTGAATGTGTTTGACTGGTAACTCTGAGAGAGGAACAGTGGTAACAATTCTCTGTCTCTTGTGAATCTTACAGAGGTAACTTTGAGTTAGAACTCTTGGCCGATGGCAACATGGTTTTTGGTAATCAAACGCAAGAAGATAGGCTATGGCTGGGAATGGTAAATGAGGGAACAGTTTCCCTGCCAAGAATTGTTTTCTCTAGACTTGGCTTTTCCTAAGTGTGTAAATGGGATTAAGTTAGCTATCTTCCCCAAGCCTCAGCTTCCTCTGTTGTGCAGTGAAGTTGATAAAAGTCCTTATCTTGTAAGGTCATTTTTGAGGAAAGCACATAAAGGAGTCTGCTATACAGTAAAGCAACTGGAGACAGAGCTGTTTATTAGGTATCAATAGGAAAGGATCCCTAATGTGAATTCTTAATGTGAAAGGAAGGGAAAGGGAACAGAATTAGGCAGAGCGGGAATTATAGCAATTAGAGATGTCAAATCACAGCCGGGCAGACAAAGCTTTGGTCAACTCTTCAGGGAAACAAGGAAAGACCATTGCCCATATGAGGGCCCCGGAGTCCCCTGTTGGTTCAAAATGGTTGGCTCTTGTCACCCTGCTTTGACCACAGCCCCTGTAGCTGGTCAGCAAGGCCTTGGAGCAGGATTCAGTCGGCAAACTTCTGTGTCCACCACAGAAAAATAGCTGTCATTATAAATGCTCATCTATGTAACTGTTATGATTTATAGTAGTCCTTTCACTGATATCTGGCCAGCCTTATCTGAGAATTTTCCTCTTAAACATTTCATAATGGACACCATATACTAACCAAGAAAAGGAGACTTGAGGCCTTCACATTTCTTCTTCCTTGTGCTCTTTTCATACAGCCTCCCATGCCTGTGACCATAACCAGGAAGAAAATAAAACCAGAATGTATTTGCCTTCTAATCCCCATTTCACTTGCTTTATTATTATTAATATCATTATCATTTTCACTGCTTTTCCAAGGAAAAGTCTCCTTAAATGCCAAGTTTCTTAACCTGCCACTGAAGGATCGCTACGATCTGCCACAACTTACCTATGTATATTTCTAATTTCTGTACTCCACCAAACTTCCGAAGACAGACCTCACCACTACTCTTGGTACAAGGTATGCATGTATGCTGTCACTTCAGTTGTGTCTGACTCTGGAACCCTATGTACTGTGGCCTGCCAGACTCCTCTGTCCATGGGATATCCAAGCAAGAATACTGAAGTGGGTTGCCATTTCCTCCTCCAGCGGATCTTCCCAACCCAGAGATTTTACCCACCACATCTCTTATCTCCAGCATTGGCAGGCAGGTTCTTTACCACTAACGCCACGTTGGAAGCCTGGGACAAGGTATATTCACTCCTATATTCACCCTTTCCTGATGCCATCCATCCTGCCCTCCTGGCTGCCCTTCGTGCATTCAAATGCTCCCCATTCCTCAAGGAGCAAGTCCAGTGCATGTCCATTTGATCTTGTACTGGTCCATTCCAGCTCAAAGTAATTGCTCCCTCTTTTGAATTTCTAGTTCGTATGCTCATACCTACTCATTTATAAAGCCTTCTCCTGCCTCTTTTTTCATTGCCATTTATTATTGTCTCATTTATGATGTAATATTTATTGAGCATTTTCTATGTTCCTCTTTAAGGAACTGAGGCTGTAGGAATGAACATAGACAAACAAGCTGCTGTTCTCAAGGGGAATGTGTTTCAGTGGGTGGAGAGTGACAGATAATAAACAAAGCAATAAGTGAGATAATTTCAAGTAGTGACTAGTACCATGAAAAATAGAACAGTGAATGAAGGGGTTTCTTTGGTTATTGTTACAAGCATGGAAGGCTCTAGGGAAAGGGCATTTCAGGCAGAGGAAAAGCAAATGTCAAGGTCCCAAGTCTTCTGTTTTTTTTCTTAGAGTATTGGGTCTTACTATTGAAGGGTTTATAAAGAAAAACATGAAGCGTAGGCCACCAAGGCAACTAGCTATTGGAATAGCTGGACCTTACAGTGATTACTATATACATTCCTTCTTTTGTTGTACTTTATAAATCTCAGGTGGCACTAGTGGTAAAGAATCTGCCTGCCAATGCAGGAGACACCAGAAATGCAGGTTCGGTCCCTGGGTCAGGAAGATCTCCTGCAGTAGGAAATGTCAACCTACTCCAGTATTCTTGCCTGGGAAATCCCATGGACAGAGAAACATGGCAGGCTACAGTCCATGGGGTCGCAAAGAGTCAGACATGACTGAGCATGCACACACACACACACACCTAAATTGCAAAATGTTATACAGATTTCCGAAACATTTCACTTCATTATCACAATCACCCTTCAAGTTTGGTAAGCTGAGTATTATTGTCCCCATCTTTTATGAGGAAACTGAGTGGTCAGATGACTTGACCACCATCCTACGTTTACCTGTTTATTGGGTGTGTCTCATTTTTGCCCCCACACAATGGGAACTATTCAGGGACTTGAAGCAAAGATAGTGGAAAGAAGTTGGGAGACAGCCAGATGAGAATTCCGATCCTGACCCTGCCTCTTATTATGGAGTCCTGGGCAAGTTATTTTCCCCCTGTGCCTCAGTTTCCTTCTTTTTAAAATAGGGATAATAATACCTCATGAGCTGATTGTGCTCAATGAAAGCAATAATGCATAGAAACACACTGGTACAGTATTTGGCACATTAATAAGTGGTTCTACCTGTTGCTATCATTACAATGAATATAATAACAGAATTATAACAAACAATGGTAAAATAATAATGTTTCTTAAGATAACACTTCTCAAGGACTGTTTATTCACTTATGCTACATATATGGCACTATTAGCTACTGAATGGTATTCTTCCTTGTACCTAAAACGACCTCAGTGTATGACAGAAACCAACACATTGTAATCTTCCTCCAATTAAAAAATAAAAAAATAAAACAACTTCTATACATTATTACACAGCAGATCATTTGAATTGCAGTGATTTTGTGAGGCAAAGGAACCTGTAAATTTATCATGGGGTCTGGTAGCTCTTTCATTTAGTGGTTGCTGTTATTATATAAGCCATTATTTCTACATTCTCTGGTTGCCTAGCATTGTGGTGAGTGCACAGGTGTTCAAATAATGTCAAGTGAGTGAATGAATAAATGAATTTAAAACACAAAGTGGCCTTGTTCCGTTGCAGCTGAAACGGGCCCAAATGAGTTACTACTGGACTTTGTTTGTCATTGTTTCCTTGCGTCTCCACTGTTATCTGAATCAACCTGAGAGGAGAAAACGTGCCTTCCTTTCCCCTTGTGTCCTACTCCCACCACATTCCCATTGGTCACTGTGCTCAGTTCAATTCTTTGTGCAAGTCAGCAACAAATAAATTTATGTTGCATAAATTACCAGTTCACATTATCTAGAGGCTCATTTCTGATAGATCAAATTCCATGATACCTCAGTGACTCATACCTGCATTACTGTCATTGTTCCAGGGGAAACTGAGTCTGAGGGTTCTGGAAATTTAAAGATGGGACTGCATGATGCTGGTTTAAATCTGATATCTGGTGTATAGCAGGACCTCAAAACAGGATTGTTGGAAAAATGAATACTAAATTAACGCATCCTTCACTCTTGCTGCTAGATGCTTCTCTTTGTTATTGTATGTCTTAGTAGAGAAGTCCGCAATATTCATTTCTTTGTTTTTCAAATGCTCAGAGCAAAGGCATTGCTTGGAGGCTCCCTTGGGCAATGGTATCCTAGTTGAATGCCATTAGGCAAGTCTCCCAACAAAAATTATTTGGCCTGTGGATCCTCTGACGTTTCATTTTTCCATGACTTCTCTGCCCAAGGCAGCAAGAAACAGAATCTTCTCAGCCTTGGCTAAGTGGGCTCTTGTGCCTGTGGGTGCAGCCCCCTAGAGATTCATCAGGGTGGGGCTCCACTTCCACTTCCAGCAGGCCCTGAAAAGTGAGCTGTGATTGAAATTAAGATCTTCCTTGAACTAACAGTGGAACCTAGTTAACCCCATTAGGTCTGGGACTTGAGAACTATAAATAGAATTTGGGTCTCTCCAAGTTAAAAAAAAAAAAGAAAGCCATTTGTTGGCAGGATAACTATGTGTTAGTGGCCTGGGTGAGGAGGAGGCAATTCTGTTTAAGGATGTTAGGCATGATTTAAAGGGTTTTCTATTGCTTATAATACGTTTTCATTTTTTGCTGATTGAATTTATTTACATCTGTGGCTGGCGTGGAAGCTCCTGGTTTGGAGCGGATATATGTGTACGACCTTTTTAACTTTGTAGCACTTTAATGCAAATGAAATTTCAGGGGTGGAGGAGCAAGCAAAACCAACCTAACAACAATGAAATCATCTTCTAAATATGTTTACAATCAAATATCTCTCTCAATAATTTGATTTGTAGGAAATGGCAGAGTGCAGCATTTTATACAGAAGCTTTTCAATAATTCATCCTCATCTCATTGATGTATAAGCAAGCCTTTGGCTAGGTTGGTGAGTACAATAGGTGCTCTGGCATGAGGGAAACATTCATTTGAGCCCTGAAATCAATGTACCCACTGTCTGACCCACCCATCTAATACTGCTTGTCCCAGTAACCAGAGCCTTTTTAACCTCAGTAGGCCCCTGGTGCATGCGTGTGTGTGAGCTCTGGATAAGTTTCCCTTTCACTGGGAGCATACGGAGATTGCGCTCTTTCTTCATTTAATTTTTTGGGTGATTTATATTTTTATAGTCCCTATTAAGCTAATCAAATGATTATACTCCTCTGCAGAAACTTCTGGAAAATTGACACTCCCCGATGTTAGCTTTTGGGGCTATGAAGAGGTGGAAAAGGACAGGAAGTGGCAATTCAGGCAGGGTCTTCTGCTTACTGAAAAGATAAACCTCTCACAGGTTCTCATGGTCAAATGAACTCAAATGTACAGGGGGTAAATTAAACAGGAGGCATTTGAAACCCTCCAAAATAGAGCAAGCTTCAAAGTAGTCTTTTTTTTCTAGGAACTTACACTCTTGTAGTGACTTCTCATGTCTGCGTGCATGCTAAGTTGTTTTAGTCGTGGGTAAGAAGAAAATGGCATGGTGTGCCCAGTCATCTCAATTAGAGTCCCGGAGTCTTTGCTTTGGCACCGAGAGAAGCCAGACAGTGATCACCTCCTCTGTAATAATAAACAGGAGACATGAAGTTTGCTACTCTGCTGCTGCTGCTTGAAACTGTGCGAAGCCATTGATCTGACTTCAGTGAACCATAATTCTATTGATTTGGTGTCAGATCGCTGGTAGGCACTTGAATGACAGCCTGAGTGGATGTGATGTTACATTTAAATTGTCCTTTTGTTTGCTTTCTAGTTGTCAAAAGCTTTTGATAGAATGAGTGATGCCAAGTGCCCCTGCAGTCCTTATTAGAGTTCAAGTGCCAAGAGCATGTACTGCATCATTAAACAAAACGGCTGGCTCTTGGCCAAATTCTATTGGTCAAAAATGTATATTGGGTTAGCCTGATTGTCTCTGCTTAGTTCTGAGGGGCACAGGGCTGTGCCCTCTTAGCTGGAAGGCACAGAGGCAAGTCAGCCTTCATGTCCCCCACCCCATTCCTGCCATCTCAGCCAGATTCTTGGCTATGCTAGGAATGAGAAAAGGTTTTTACTAGGCATAAAAACCCAACAGGTTGAAAAGTACCTTGGGCCATCATAAGGCAAGTGGGGGAAGAAGCAATGAAATTAGTCTGAAGCCTTGTCCTAGGTTATAACTCCAAACCAGGCCTCATGTGGGCACAATATGTGAAGTGGTACGCTAGTGAGGATGTGAAGTGAAAAAAAAAATGAGATGTATGAATTGCTGGA
>SJYV01032524.1:0-20282 GCA_006410875.1 Neotragus pygmaeus | reverse complement strand
TGCTTCTTTTCACTACCCAGAATAAAATCAAAGTCCTGGGAGAACACACTTGACTCCACATCCTGCTCCCACTGTGCTCCAACCACAGTGGCTTCCTGCTGTTCCTGAAACCCCACGGCCCCTCCTGAGCACCCGCATCTCAGGGCTCTTGAGCTGGCTGTTCTCAGGTCCTGGGACATTCCTCTCCAAGAAATACACATGGCTGGCTCCCTTACCCCTGTGAGGTCTTTCCTCAATGTCTTCTCAGTGAAGGCCCTCTGTTTACCCCTCCCTCTTTCTATTTCTTCATAGCCATTCCTGCTTGTTATCCCACTATATTATATTACAGTATATCTCTCTATGTAGTGTTCCTCCTTTAGAATGTAAGCTCCATGAGAGTGAGATTTTTGTCAGCTATATTTACATTCCCAAAGCTTAGAAAAATGCCAGGAAATAAGCTCACTTAATATTTGTTGCAGGAAAAGGTACCTGATATATTTTGTCTACTGGTTTTAATCTTCAGTAGTAAAAGAATGGAAACATTGTGGGGGGGAAGATGATAGGTATCAAAATTCAGGAAAAAATCAGGTCTACTTGGATTTGCCTCCCGGTTAGGTCTCCAGAACCTTTGTGCGTCTCATCGTTGTACTCATGTTCAGTCATGTCCAACTCTTTGTGACCCCATGGACTGTAGCCTGCCAGGCTCCTCTGTCCATGGGATTTTCCAGGCAAGAATATTGGAGCAGGTTGCCATTTCTTCTTCCAAGGGATCTTCCTGACCCAAGAATTGAAACTGTCTCGTGTATTGGCAGGCACATTCTTTACCAGTGTGCCACCTGGGAAGCCCGATTCCCTCCTCAGTGAAATGGAAACATTTTCTTCTCTACGTACTTTAATTGTGGTGTTGCTTGTCCCAGCCCTCAAAGTTAAAGGTTGCTGATGGTTTGTGAAGAGGAACTAAAGGGCCTCTTGATGAAGGTGAAAGAGGAGAGTGAAAAGTTGACTTAAAATTCAGTATTCAAAAATCTAATATCATAGCATCTGGCCCCATCACTTCATGGCAAATAGATGGGGAAACAATGGAAACAATTGCAGACTTTATTTGGGGGGCTCCAAAATCACTGCAGTAGTGACTGCAGCCATGAAATTAAAAGACGCTTGCTCCTTGGAAGGAAAATTATGACAAACCTAGACAGCATATCAAAAAGCAGAGACATCACTTAACTGACCAAGGTCCATATAGTCAAAGCTATGGTTTTTCCAATAGTCATGCATGAATGTGAAAATGGGATCATAAAGAAGGCTGAGCACCAAAGAATTAGTGCTTTTGAATCTTGAGAGTCCCTTGGACAACAAGGAGATCAAACCAGTCAATCCTAAGGGAAATCAACCCTGAATATTTACTGGAAGGACTGATGCTGAAGCTGAAGCTCCAATACTTTGGCCAGCTAATGCAAAGAGCCAACTTACTGGAAAAGACTCTGATGCTGGGAAAGACTGAGGGCAGGAGGAGAAGGAGGCAGCAGAGGATGAGATGGTTGGATAGTATCACCAACTCAAAGGACATAAATTTAAGCAGATTCCAGGAGATAGTGAAAGACAGGGAAGCCTGGTGTGCTACAGTACATGGGGTCACAAAGAGTCGGACATGACTTAGCAACTGAACAACAACAACTCCTACTTTTAAGAAAGGCAAGCTACTCTTCCTTGACCCTTGTCCTCCACCACCTCCTGTTTGATCTTTGGTCATCATCAATCCCAGTCTCCTTGCTCTGTTCAAAATGCAACATATCTCATTGAGCCCTCAGATTGAGCCTGCTGGCTGCCTCTCTTGGGAGCACGATTTGCAACCTACTGAGCTGTCATCTGATACTCCTGAGACCTCCTGCCATGCCCTCGCTACCTGAGACGTTTTGTGAGAATTATAGAGCATGCGAGATCAGGTTGCAAACTCTGAAGTACTGCAGCAAATAGGAGCAACAGTCATTCTTAATGTAAACTTTTAATCCTGCAGATAAATATAAAAAGAGGAAAAATTTTCAAGCATCAGGGACCTCCACAAAGTTACTGCGATATGCACTTTCTTACATTATCCTTGAGTCTCAATGGCTTAGCCTGTTCAGTACTAATCTCCACATTTTAAAAATAGGGAAACTGAGACGTAGATAATTTAATCCTGGGTTTACATGGTAAACCTAAGGTGAAGGAGAATTTCAAGTCCAAATAGGTCTGACTTTATACAGATCATGCCTTTCGAACTTCACCCTACTTCCTACCAGCATATTCGATATGCTTAACAGATCGAATATTATACTAAGCCAGTTCAGATTGATCCAAGGGGCCCATCCTACTGGTGTTCTCTGTCAGTGAAAAGTGATTCTTCTCTTCCTTTTTTAAGTGGACAGTTAAGAAAACAATAGCTCATGGGATGGGAACCCCTGGAATAAAGAGTCTGTGCCTCACTTGTGTATGTAATCACAGCAATCCTCTTGAGCTGATAGATTATCTTAAAATTCTTGTTGAATGTAGTTTTAATACCTAAAATTTTAAATTGCTTTTCATAATTAAAAATAGTAAGGTTCTTTATGACATATGAAGAAAGAAAAAACAAAACTGCTCTTTTTACTATCCAGATACAGCCACTATGAATATTTTAGCATATAATATACTAATAGCATATAATACATGAATATTTTAGCACATCAATATTTATTTTAGTAATTTCTTCTAGTTTGAAAGATGTGTATGTTTTTAATCATGATGCTACTCTTTGTTAAAATTAAGCATACTATTTTATTTTAAAAGAGAAAATTTCATTCTTATAGAAAATTTGAAATTTCAAAAAGGACAAAGAAAGGATAAAATATACAATGTGACTTTTTTACAAATAATGATAATCAAGTATATAACTAATAATAGCCAGAGATTGCTACCTTTGTTTATGCCCTCCACTTTTTCTGTATTTTAATGTGTTTGAAATAATGGCACATATATTGCTTTTAAGTATAAAGAACTCAGACATGTTCATAGTTTCTAGATGAAAAGTGAAATAAAGAGTGGCTTAATGACAGATAATATCTGCCAGTGGGTGGTATATTTCTTTCCAAAAACTCAGGTGCTTCATATAAGTTTTAAAGATACAGAAAATCATTTTTAAGTTTCTGTAGTATTGGATTTGGTCATATGTCACTCTCTGCAGCTGCGTTTTTGTAAAGATAAAATGGATTTGTTGGTGGTGGTGGTGGTGGTTTATTAATCCTCTCAGGTGCTTTAACATTTGGTATTTAGCAATAATTACCAAGTGATTGAACAGAAAATAAGAATTATTGTTTTAAATGGGCATCAATCATGGATACAGAATCATACTCATTGAATTCACTGGTATTACCATTTTCCAGACCATTCTGAAGTGCTGGCTTTACAGAAGCGTGCAATGGCCTTTGGAGTATTCAGCTGCAATGCCAGCTAGGAAGCCCTATTTCTCAGGGCTTAGGCATGGTTCAACAGGGGTCTGTACATGCTCTGATTTAGAGTCCAATATGTGGCTGTTTCTCCCACATCCAAGATTAAAAGAGGTCCAGGAATCAAGGGCTGGCAATGGGAGTGACATCACTCACTATTACTCCTAGTAACCCACTAACAGAATTTTTGCTTCCTGTTTCCTCAACCTTAGCTCCGCTGACATGGACATCTTGGTTCCAGAAGAAGAATGCTTCCATCAAGATACACAGAAGTGAATCCATTGAAATGGAAGTTAAAATTACCCAGTTACTCTGAGCTCCTCATGATCCTGAGTCAACAGGCTAACAGTGAAAGAGCTACTGTGATGGCTGGAATGATTGATCATGATTCCAAGAGGGAGTTGAATGACTACTCCACAGTGGAGGTCAGGGAGAGTGTGTCTGGGAAACAGGAACTCTCATCAGGGATCTCTTAGTATTACCATGTGCTATGATCGAATGGAAAGCTATAACAGCTCAAAGTAGGGAGGACTAATAGCACTGGTTTCCTTGGTGGCTCATTGGTTTAAAAAAAAAAAAAAAAAAAAACACCTGGCAATGCAGGAGACGGGGGTTGGTCCCTGGGTCGGGAAGATTCCAGGGAGAAGGAAATGGCAATCCACTCCAGTATTTTTAGCATTCTTACAGACTAACACAACAGCAACAATAATGGCATAGACTCTTTTGGAATGAAGGTTTGGATCACTGTACCAGGTAAAGTCCCCTGCCTGGCTGAGGTGCTTGATGAAGGCAAAGGGAATAAAGAATGGACAGTGGGATAAGATAATTATAAATATTATGACTGTAACCAGTTACAGAAACTAGGACTATATTGTCAGAAGTATTTCCTCCTTATTTTGTTAGGGTTTTATGTATAGATATACAAGCTTTATATGTGTGTGTGTGTGTGTGTGTGTGTGCATATACTTGCCTAATATGAGTTTCCTCAGTGGGTCAGCGGTGAAGAATCTGCCTGCAGTACAGGAGATGCAGGTTCAATCCCTGGGTCTGAAAGATCCCTTGGAGGAGGAAATGGCAACTCACTCCAACATTCTTGCCTGGAGAATCCCATGGACAGAGGAGCCTGGTGGGCTACAGTCCATAGGGTCACAAAGAGTCAGACATGACTAAAGCTGTTGAGCACACTCACATACTTGCTTAAAATATAGAGATATATTTGATTTTATATTTAAACAAAATATATAAAGTTGTTTTCTCTGTTTGTTTTCTTTTCTACCTTATTCCTTTATTGTGTAACAATAAGAGTTATTAACTTTATACTACAGTAGTTAAGTACTAAATTTGCATTATAGTATTTAAAAACGGGATATCAAGGAAAAGAGTAAATGTCATTTAAGGACTTTACTTCATTTTCAGGAGCAGTTAGTGCATCTTTGGTTGTACTCAGGATAGTTATTTCATGCTAGGCAGAATTAGGACCTTGTTATTGTCTTTATTATGAAATTGTTCTGGCTATTCAGTTGCTCAGTCATGTCCAACTCTTTGAAGCCCCATGGACTTTAGCACACCAGGCTTCCCTGTCCTTCACCATCTCCCAAAACTTGCTCAAATTCATGTCCATTGAGTCAATGATGCCATCCAACCATTTGGGCCTCTGTCATCACTACTATCTTTATCTACCTCACTAAGTCAATGGAGAAAAAATACAAGTGTGGCTTAAGGAGATGCATGTGGGTGCCAAGTTGATAACAGATGGATTTGTGATGATGAATGCCATGTGTCAACTTGACTGGATCATGGAGTGCTCAGATTAAACACCATTTCTGGGCTTATCTGTGATGATAGTTCTGTGAGATTGTATTTGAATGAGTAAACTGAATAAAGCACATTGTCTTTCCCAGTATGAGTGGGTATCATCCAATCTGTGATGGACTGAATAGGGGAAAAAAAGAAAAAAAAAGACTAAGGAAGGGGAAATTGGCTCTCTCTAACTTTTTGAGCTGTGACATAGGTTTTGTGCTGTCTACCTCCAGTTCTCAGTACCACATGTTGGACACCACGGGCTTTCCTGGATCTCTAGCTTGTAGACAGCAGATCATGGGATTTCTCAACCTCCATAATTATTCGAGATAATCCTTATAATAACTGGAGAAGACTCTTGAGAGTTCCTTGGACTGCAAGGAGATCAAACTAGTAAATCCTAAAGGATTCTTCATTTAAAGGACTGATGCTGAAGTTGAAGTTCCAACTTCAACTGTGGCCATCTGATTCAAATGGCTGACTGATTGGAAAAGACTCTGATGCTGGAAAAGATTGAGGGCAGGAGAAGAAGAGAGCAATAGAGGATGAGATGGTTGCATGGCATTATTGACTTAGTGGACATGATTTTTAACAAACCCCAGGAGATGGTGAAGGACAGGGAAGTGTGGCATGCTACAATCCATGGGGTTGCAAAGAGACGGACATGAGTGAGAAACTGAACAAAAGCAACATATATATCCTATTCATTCTGTTTCTATGGAGAATCCTATTACAGTGCTCAGTATTTTTTCCACATAAAAATACACAGATGTAATTCTATTAAAAGGCATTTTGGTATTCAACACTCCAGAAGTTCTAAATTTCATCTCTCATAATAATATAATTTTCTGTAACCTCAGCTGTGTTCTTACCTGGTTCTTAATGCTCATTGTTATTCTGCAGTTGATTTTAGTTTCCTAGAAAAGCTTCCTCACATCATCCAGCTCCTTTTCTATGTCATTTTATTATTCTTTCTTTATGACATCTCTCCTATTTTTAAGAGGCTATCATTTCTTGCATCTCATCTAAGGATGCCAAATAATCTCCTAAAAGAAGAAAATCCATTTCCTGCAGCAGATCTTTGTCAAAGGTTTGTTTTCCCTTTGAGTTTTCATGGTAATCCTTGATAATCACTGCTCAGAGTTCCGGCACTATGATAGCTGTCATTGTTGGGGCTCATATTCTTTATGTCTTATGATTTATTTCATCTTTAAATAAAAGAAGATATAGCCAAGCCCTGTGTTTGCCAGAGGGCCTCAAGGGCAAATGCTTCTTGACTTCACTTCCTTCTGGCCAGTTCCTCTTTTTCAAAGTATAACTACCCACTAGTTGAATGGTCACAGCTCCAAGATAACATCCACATTTTAACAGACTTCATTAACTGTGGCTCTACGAGACAGCAGTAGAATTCTGTCCACATTCCTTCTGGATTCCTGGTGACACACACAGTTACTGAATATGAAAATAATCATCAGCACCCTGCCACACACAAGCTATTACTAGGATTTTCCTAATTCTCCTCCCCACCAAAGGTACAAGAATTACATTTTCCTCCTCACTTGGCTGTGCATCACCACCATTAAAGTCTTCCATTTTAAGTAATGAAACAAATAATGGAGAAAAGAGATGCCAGAACTTGCCCCATGAAATAGAAGAGCCACATAGGATAAGGAAGAACAGACCAGAGGTAGCAAAGCATCCCATGGGAGGAATCTGAACCTCGGACATATTTGAAATGGGTATCACCATTTTTAAAATAAATGCTGGTCCAATACCAAAAATAAATAAATAAGAGCATACAAATAAAACCTAGATTTCCAGTTTCTCTTGAACTGTAGAAAGATGTGCCAAATTTGTTTCTGTGTTCTTACAAAACAATTGTCTTTATGTAAAGCACATCTTCTCTGGTTTGCTTCAGTCTTCACCCTGGTCAGCTCACTCCTTTTTATTACTGTGCATGCATGCATGCTAAGTTGCAACAGTCACATCCAACTCTGTGACCCCATGGATTGCAGTCCACCAGGCTCCTCTGTCCATGAAATTTCCTAGGCAAGAATACTGGAGTGGGTTGCCATTTCCTCTTGCAGGGGATCTTCCCAACACAAGGATCAAACTCCCATCTCTTATGTCTCCTTCACTGGCAGACAGGTTCTTTACCTCTAGCATCACCTGGGAAGCCCTTTGTTACCTTAGATGTTTGAATTTTTAACTCCTGATATAAAGTGAATTTTCCAGTATGTATTAGTTTCCCAGGACTGCCTTTACAGAGTAACACAAATGTGGAGGCTTAAAACAAGAGAAATTTAATCTCTCACTGTTAGGGATATCAGGAGTCCACATCAAGATGTCAGCAGGGCCCTGTCACCTGTGGGGGCTCCCAAGGAGACAGCTTCATTGCTTCTTCCAGTTAATGGTGGCTTCTTGCATTCTAGGCTTAGGGCTATATCACCACAATCTCAGCTGTAGTCTTCACAAAGTCAGCTTCTCTCTGTGTGTCCTTTTCTGTCTCTCATAAGAAAACTGTAATCGGATTTAGAACCTACCTGAATCCAGACAGTCTCATCTGGATCCTTATATTAATTACATCTGCAGAGATCTTATTTCCCAAAAGGTCACATCCTGAGGTTCCAGGTGACATGAATTTCCACCTGGGGATTCATCCAGAGATCTACAAAATGAGGAACACAACAGAGGAAGGCTAATGGCTGACTCACTGGAAAGGACCCTGATGCTGGGAAAGACTGAGGGCAGAAGGAGGAGGATGAGACGGTTGAATGGCATCACTGATTCAGTGGACATGAACTTAGGCAAACTCTGGGAGATGGTAAGGGACAGGGAGACCTGGCATGCTGAAGTCCATGGAGTCATGAAGAGTCGGACACAACTTGGCAACTGAACAACAACAATGATCCTATCTACCCTTTTTCTATAGAATAACATCCAACAGCACACCTAAGCCATGGAATGTTCTCTTCCCTCCAGTTCCACTAACATTGAAGGTGGCAAAAATGAGATTCTCCCGTATCCAACCTTTACTTAATTGTCAGTCCAAGTTTATGGCTGTGTTTTGAGTTTACATCTTCTTCTAAATCTTCGTAGGTGTTTTATTGCACATTACAGAGAAGTCGTGCCAGGAACTGTTGGCAGATACCATTTTAAACCAGCAGTCAATGAATCAACTTTATAAGATGCAATTTAGAAAAGAAGGAAAGGAGGAAGGTTTTTTTTTTTCCCTTCCAAGTACAATCCTCATTTCCTCCCCACTCTCGCCCCTTCCAATTCCCCCCCAAAGTGCATCAGTCACATGGGTGACTCTCAAGTAACATAGGAAGAGGGATACATAATTGACATGTGAGTAAAGAGCAAAAGACGAGATGAAACTGGGTGACACATTGTGCTACAGCTGCTAAGATCTTTAAATTCTGAGCTCTGAAGCTCTCACTTAATGTTAATGTTGATTAAATAATGAAAACAATTCCAGGTTAGGAAAATCTTAGTAATCAGCTCTGCACAATAGCTATTGTCACTGATTTGTATATTTAATGGAAAAAGTAATTACTCTATATTCATTATTTTATTATGGTTAATATGCCATAGCAAACATGGGAGAATGCAAGAAAAACGTCTTACTCTTGGGAAGACTAAAGGAAAAATTTTGTAAAAGAAAGAACAAATATCTTACACTTTCTATAGCTCTGCTTTGTCAACCGAGGCCTACAATAACAAATAATAATAACAAAAAGACTTGCCCTATGTCACCCTACTAGTTGGCAATGAAGCTGGAACCATAGCCCTGGCCTCCTACCATCCAGGTTACTGCTCTCTGCAGAAATAGTGCATGTAAATCATTTAAAGTGAGCTTCGGGCTTCCCTCATAGCTCAGTTGATAAAGAATCCACTTGCAATGTGGGAGACCCTGATTCAATTCCTGGGTCAGAAAGATCCCCTGGGGAAGGGATAGGCCATCCACTCCAGTATTCTTGGGTGCCCCTTGTGGCTCAGCTGGTAAAGAATCCACCTGCAAGGCGGGAGACCTGGGTTTGATCTCTGGGTTGGGAAGATCCCCTGGAGAAGAGAAAGGCTACCCACTCCAGTGTTCTGGCCTGGAGAATTCCATGGACTGTATAGTCCATGGGGTTGCAAAGAGTTGGATACGACTGAATGACTTTAAAAAAATAAAATGAATATATTATTTTCTGAACTAATTCCATTCATTCATATATTGCTTCACAGTTTCCAAGTGCTTTTGCAAAGGACATTGTGTCATTTCATTCCCACTCAAATCCTCTGATATCAATGTAAGAATAGTAATTACTACCA
The DNA here is from genome assembly GCA_006410875.1 of Neotragus pygmaeus. Classification (NCBI taxonomy): domain Eukaryota; kingdom Metazoa; phylum Chordata; class Mammalia; order Artiodactyla; family Bovidae; genus Neotragus; species Neotragus pygmaeus. The sequence goes on along the minus strand of SJYV01032524.1, from coordinate 10,722 downwards.
TTGTAATCTATAGGTAAGAGGATTTATATTTCATCTTTTATCAAGTGTAGATATTCACCAAGTGAATAAGACTAGAAATAGCATTCCAACTGGAAGGAGAAAATCACCATGGGTGAGAGACATGGGTGTACAACATGGTACAACCTTTTAGATGTCTTCCAGGAAGGGCATGATTTTGGAAAGATATCCACAGATACCAAACTAGTCAATCCTAAAGGAAATCAGTGCTGAATATTCATTGGAAGAACTGATGCCAAAGCTGAAGCTCCATTGGCCACCTGATGAGAAGAACTGACTCATTGGAAAAGACCCTGGTGCTGGGAAAGATTGAAGGCAGGAGAAGTGGACGACCGAGGATGAGGTGGTTGGATGGCATCACCGACTCAATGGACATGAGTTTGATGGACAGGAAGGCCTGGCATGCTGCAGTCCATAAGGTCGCAAAGAATCGAACATGACTGAGTGACTGAGCTGAATGAACTGATCCACAGAAAGCTTCACATCAGGTTATGAAGGCCTTTCAATGTTAGGGTAAAGAGTTTGAACTCACTATGCCAGTAAGCAGGCTGGTGAAGATTTTTAGTACAAGAATGTGACATGATCAGAACTGTGTCTTAGCAAACCCAATAGAGTATTGTAAAGTTAAATTAAAAAATAAATTAATTAATTAATTTAAAAAAAAAAAAAAAGAAAGAAAAACATCTTCAAATTCATGTACTCCACACCCGCTCCCTCTCAGCCCAGGTTCAGGCAGATAACAAAAAAGAAAAGTATAAAACAATAGTGAGGCAGAAAGATTATGACAAATGGAGAAATCTGATGCTTGAGCTAAAAGGAAATGCCACAGTTTCACCTCATCCAGCTGCTGCTTACACGTGGACCAGTGAGGTAAGATTGTGTGAATTTTCAAGAGACACCGGAAATGTGGATGTTTATGCAAAATCATCTGATTTTTCAATTTTGACATCTTCTCCCCAAAGTGTTTTGGACAAAAGAGAAAAATGAAATGCGCCAGTGAGCTGCTTTTTACCCATCATTTTCACTTGACCTGTGTACAGTGTGGACGAATGGTTTGAAATCTATTTCTAAAATATAAACCTAAGGCAGGGCCAGTGGGGAATGAAAAGAAAGGGGATAGATGGCTGTCAGAATGTGGAATCCAGAAGAAAGCCACCAAATGGTAGATGAAGCAATGTGACCAGTTGTTTGGACTCTGTGATTTTTTTTTTTTTTTTTTTTTAAGGCTTCGCTGGTAGCTCAGCTGGTAAAGAATCCACCTGCAGTGCAGGAGGTCTGGGTTCGATCCCTGGGACCAGAAGATGCCCTGGAGAAGGGAATGGCTACCCACTCCAGTATTCTGGCCTGGAGAATCCCATGGACGGAGGAGCCTGGCGGGCTACAGTCCGTGGGGTTGCAAAGAGCCTGACATGACTGAGCGACTTTCACTTTCTGTTGTTTTTGTCCTTGGTGTCATTGTTGTGACTGTAGGTACAGGTTTTACCTTTTTGTTACTATTGTTAACATGGGAGTAGCAAAGAATGGGTTCTGAGAACCAGACGTCCAGTATCAGCCCAACTGAGGGTCACCTCAACTTCACCTCAGCCCTCCATGTTCAAAATGGCGCACAGCAGCTCCAGTCTGGATTCAGAGCCAAGTTGAGAAGAGAGACAAGTATTCTCAGTTTCTCTGCTTTGGCCCCTGCAGTATTCAGTTAATGTTCTGGGCCATAAAAAAAGAAATGGTTGGTCTCCTTTCCCTAACTACTCTGTCTCTCTGATTTAAGTACTTTTCACCTGTGAACGTCCTTGGTTACTTCTGAACTATATTCAGTCCTATAAAAGGCACTAAATTAAAGACTGCTTTGGCTCTGTGTTTCAGTGAAGTGATTTTTGAAAAGTGCTGTGAGATTGCTCCTCCCTTCAGAAAGCCAGTGAAATTCACCTTAAATGCCACCTTTTTTGCAACTTACCCTGCAGTCCCACCCCTTTCATTCTCAGCTCAGAGGCCTTCTCCCTCACAAAACCTTTTCTCACCACACCAGTAGCGCCCTGCAAACTCCAGATGGGGTCGGTATACCTAGACTGCATCCAGCATCATCGCCTGTCACCATACAATTCACTTCCACTCTTGAAAACCTATGCGCCATGCTCCACACAGTGGCCAAAGAATCTTCTTCAAATATAAGTCAGGTCGTATCCCTGCCCAGCTTAATTCTCCACTGGCTTTCCTTTGAAGTTGCAATAAAATCTAAACTACTTAAAGCGATTTGCCAAACCCTGGGTTATTATCCCGTGCACAGCTTCTGCCACTCTGCTCTTTTCCTGATTGCATTCCAGCCACACTGGCCTTCAAGGGACCCTTGGGTAGCACCATGGGGTCTTCACACTGCTGCCGTTTCCTCTACTTAAATGATTTCCCCAAAGGTTTTCACATGGCTGGATCTTCCTCATTTTAAGTTAAATGTCATTTCGACAGAGAGACCATCCATCCCAGAATATCTAAATGTTCACTGACCAGGGCCATTCTCTCTCCGCACATGAATTACTTCCTTCCTAGCTGTGGCAGCTGTAATAATCGCCTTGCAGAATATAGTTGTCTAACGGCCTCCGCTGCTGCTTTCTGAAATTTCCCCATAGGCATGCTCTGAAGCCACACTTCCCATGGGCTGTGTGGGCTGCTCCCAGCCAGTGGCAGGGACTCGAAGGCACTCTGTTTCTGGGAAACGTGGGACTCCTCTGGCCAGTGACTTTGGCTAGGGGACTCCCATCAGTTTGCTGAAAGTTTCTTATACTCAGTGGCGGCCTGAGACTTATCTTACACAACCAACCTTTCTTCTTTCTTTCCTCGCTCCCTGCCTTCCTTTTCTTCTTTCCCATCTTCCTTTCTTTCTTTATCGACTTTCTCCAATAAAACATTATTTCTTCTAAGGAAAGGCTCTCACTGGACTCACTCACCACCATGACTGCAGTACAACACCATCCCAGCATAGAACAGGTGGGGTTCAGAATTTGTCCAATTTTGCGCATAGATCCAGCAACACACTGAGGCTTGACGTTGAAACTATCTATGTGCCTACATTCATTACTCACTCAGTTGTAGAATTTTTTGAGAATCGTCTCTGATTTGGGTTTGTTCCCAGCAGATAGCCCAAGGCACAGCAGCAGCTCAGTGTTTGCTGAATTGATCTAATATCTCCTACTTCCTTACTTCCTCCCTCCTACCCAACAGCCCCCACACACACCGAGCAGGACACACTGAATCTCTGTCTTCCATAAAGCATCTACCTTAACTCCAAAGATCCTGCTACTCTGCCCTTAATTGCTCTGAATGTCCTCACCATTCTCCTAGATTTCCATGAATTTTCCTCTCTATCACTGACCTTGCCCAGCATCTCAGGATAGCCAAAGAATCCCACTCTTTTTCCTCTTAAGTAATTTCTTGTTTAATGAGCTTCCCTCCATTTCTTCTGTGACCACCTTGGTTTAGTCTACCATTTTCTCTTCCCTTGACCAATGCAAACACTGCCTTAATAAGCTCCTCTTCCTCCATGTTTGCATACCTCCCATACAATCCCTATCCTACAGCAAGAATGTTATTCCTAAAAGGCAAATCTGATGAGGCCACACCCTGCTTCAGTTGTCAGTTCAGTTCAGTCGCTCAGTCGTGTCTGACTCTTTGCAACCCCATGAACCGCAGCATGCCAGGCCTCCCTGTCCATCACCAACTCCTGGAGTTCACTCAGACTCACGCCCATCGAGTCAGTGATGCCATCCAGCCATCTCATCCTCTGCCATCCTCTTCTCCTCCTGCCCCCAGTTCCTCCCAGCATCAGAGTCTTTTCCAATGAGTCCACTCTGCATGAGGTGGCCAAAGCACTGGAGTTTCAGCTTTAGCATCATTCCTTCCAACACCCTGCTTACAGCCCTCAAGTCACCATAGTCTGTTGAAGAGACCTCTTGGAGCCTGATGTCCAGGTTCACTTATCCCTGCCTCATCTTTGTCCTCATTCTATACGCATTTAACCCAGCCTCCCAGCCACACAGAGCAGTTTGCTATGTCCCGAACCTATCTCTGGTTCTTCTATCTTTTCTAAATCCAGCTTGTACATCTGGAAATTCTCAGTTCACATATTGTTGAAGGCTAGCTTGAAGGATTTTTGAGCATTACCTTGCTAGCCTGTATGATGAGCACAATTACACAGTACTTTGAACATGGCATCACTGACTCAATGAATACAAATTTGAGCAAACTCCAAGAGACAGTAAAGGACAAGGAAGCCTGGTTTGCCACAGTCCATGAGGCCACAAAGAGTCAGACACAACTTAATGACTGAACAACAAAACCTATCTCCCTCTTTCTTGGAGAATTGTCTTCCTCAAATTCACCCCTGCCTTCATTATACTAATTTTGCTGATGTCACTTCTTCCAAGAGATCTTCAGTAGAAAAGTTCAATCTGGATAAAATGGTTTTCCTTTAAATTTCTGTAGGAACACAACTATTCTACTCCATCATAGTACTTGTCTTGGTCAAATTTGGCTGCTATTATAAAAATGCCATAAACTGGGTGACTGTGGCAACAAATATTTATTTCTCATAGATCTGGAGACAGAAAATTCCAAGAGTAAGGTGCAAGCAGATCCAGTGTCTGGTGAGAATCCCCCTCCTGGTTGTAGGCAACATCTTCTTGCTGTGTCCTTATGTGGAAGAGAGAAAGAAGGGTCTCTGGGGTCTCATTTGCAAAAACACTAATCCCATTCATGAGGGCTCCACCCTCATAACCTAATCACCTCCCAAAGGGTCCACTTCTTGATACCATCCCATTGGCATTAGGATTTCAACATATTGATTTGGGAGAGGGTTCAAAGTTTCAGTGGGGTTTCCCCGGTGGCTCAGTGGTAAAGAATCCACCACCTGCACTGTAGGAGACACAAGAGATGTGGGTTCAATCCCTGGGTTGGGAAGATCCCCTGAAGGTGGAAATGGCAACCTTTTTCAGTTTTCTTGCCTGGGAAATCCCATGGAAAGGGAAGCCTGGTGGGCTACAGTCCATGGGGTCACAAGAATCAGACACTACTGAGCGACTGAGCATGCAGACCCAAAGATTCAGTTCATAATAGTATTTATTACACGAGTTTATTTAATTATTAGTATCTGTGCCCTCAAGTAGTATGAACTTTGCTTCTAAAACAAACATTTGACCAACTCATTCTGTTTTATCAAATCCTTGAAAGATTCCCTCATTGCTTCCAGATGTGAGCATGACCAGCTACCTCTCTGGCCTCACCTCTTTATACCCCCTCCAACTCTCATCATTCCCAGTTAGAAACAGAGCCTCATCCACAGGGCACTAGCTCACAAATCCTTCCATATGTTTCTTCTTTTGCCTGGACTGCCTTTCCTCATCTTCCTTCTGGTCAGTTAGTCTCCGTCCTCCAATGCTCAACTTAGTATTCTCTCTTCCATGGAGTCTTTTGGATCACTTTCTCTTCCAGGTGGATCTGACCACCTCAACCATGGCCTCATATTATTCATCCAAATATCTATCAATTATTTCATAGCTTTTCTTGGGTTATAATTCTAATTCTGCAGCTGCAGTGAACTCCAAGCTTTTCAAGGGTAGTGACAAGGTCTTATTCAGCTTTCTTTCCCCAGTGCCTCCTACATATAAAGGTGTTCAATACATATCTATGAAATGAACAATGGAAGACTTCACGCCTTCTTCAGAGTCCTACAATTTCCACCTCACCAGTTATTCTGTCTCCAGTGAACCACAATAGATCAGATTAATGCCCTATTTTCTGAGCTTGGTACGTGCATAGCCATATGATTTCTTTAGTAGATTCCAGGTATCTAAAGAGCAGGGACAAAGCTTTAGTCTCTCTGTTTCTACTTCCTCACTTTGCAGGTGGAAACTCAATATACTTTTGCTAGTTGATTATTATTGCTCTATCTACTATTCTTTTTTGATTCAGAAACTTATTGAAAAGAATTTTAAAAGAAAGCCCTCTCAGAAATCAACAACTAAAAATCACAAAATGTTCTTTTCTAAAAATAACATGTCCCCAAACACTCAAGGCAGAAGCTGCTTTCTCCTCTCCCATTAATGAGAGAAAGACACGACTTCCTCAGTTTTCCTTTTGTCTGCCTCATGTCTGCATTGCCTGGAGATGTGTGGCTGCTGTTTTAAGAAAGATCAGATGACAACGGGAGACAGATCATCTCCTTGATTAAAAAGTGGCACTCAGAAGCATCCACTTCCTGAGATTCAAGGAGGAGAGGGTTATTGCACAGCCAGTGAGTGCCTCGTTCAGAGGCATGAATCCCTGAGAGCAGCTGAGACTGGGCTCAGCCAGCATTTCATTTCATATCACCCACATCCAGATTTGATCACATAGCACCACAGATACACCGACACATAGAGAAGAATCACAAGGGCTTAGAATTCACCATTGATTGACTCGAGAGCATTTTTTGAAAGATAAAGAAGTGGTGTGGCTTAGTGAGACCAACCTGTGTTCAAATCTGGCTCTGACAGTTACTAGCAGCCTTATTAAGTTTTGGCTTTATCAGATGGAGAATTAGGGTGGAACTTCCCAGTGGAGTTCCTGATGTGGTTGAATGAGAGCAAGTATTTATTCTGTTCTTCAGTGATTATTAATGGTAACCACTAGCATTAACTAGCCAGAAGTCTAGCTGTCATAATAGCTGCCTATTGTTGAACACTTACTGTGTGCTAAACCTCATACTAGTTGTTTTTATATTCACTTTTTCCTTATAAATCTCATAACAAGCACGGCAACCCACTCCAGCATTCTTGCCTGGAGAATCCCATGGACACAGGAGCCTGGCAGGCTACAGTCCATAGTGTTGCCAAGAGTCAGACTCAACTGAAGCAACTTAGCACATGCACAATCCTCATTTTATAGTTAGAGAGACTCAATTTCTTGGAAATTAAGCAAATATCACCCAACTAATGAGATTGCCTTTTTTTTAGCAAAATATGTTTCCCCTTTTTCCACTGTTTCGTGTCTCTTTCTTCTTCATTTTTATTGAAGTATCGTTGATTTATATGGGGATTCCCAGGTGGCAAAATGGCAAAAGAATCTGCCCGCCAATGTAGGAGACAGAAACAAGAGATGCGGATTGGATCTCCGGGTCAGGAAGATCCCTGGAGGAGAAAATGGCAACCCATGTCAGTATTCTTGCCTAAAAAATTCCAAGGACAGAGGAGCCTCACTGGCTACAGTTCAAGGGATCCCAAAGAACTGGACATGACTGAGCACACACACACACACTTGAATTATAATGGTGTGTTAATTTCTGCAGTACAGCAAAGTGATTCGGTTATACATACACATGGATTCCTTTTAATATTCTTTTCTATTATCATAGTGAAAGTGAAGTCGCTCAGTCGTGTCCAACTTTTTGCGACCATGGACTGTAGCCCACAAAGCTCCTCCGTCCATGGGATTCTCCAGGCAAGAATACTAGAGTGCATTGCCATTTCCTTCTTCTATTATCATAAGTAAATACAATAAATATAGTCCTTCCTTGTTGTATATCCATCCTATATGTAACAGTGTGCATCTGTTAACCCCAAATTCCCAGTTCGTCTCTTCCCTACCTCCCCTCCTTTGGCAACTGTGAGTCTGTTTTCTACCTCTGTGAGTCTGCTTCTGTTTCATAGTTGGGTTCATCAGTGTTATATGTTAGAACCCACATGTAAGCGATATCATACGGTATTTGTCTTTCTCTTTCTGACTTCCTTCTCTTAGTGTGATCATCTCTAAGTCTATCCATGTCACTGCAAATATCAACTTCTTGTTTTCTATCCTAAAAGGGATGAGATGTGGTCAGGACCTTGAACCCCATCCATTTCCCATGACTTCCAGAGGGATTTGTGATGCGGGGCCAGGCTGGCCCAAAGAATTCTCATTAATATGACTAATTTAGGCTTTCCTGTTGGCTCACAGGGTTAAAAATCTGCCTGCAATGCAGGAGACATGGGTTTGATCCCTGGATCAGGAAGATCCCCTGGAGAGGAGGGTGACTACCCACTTGAGTATTGTTGCCTGGATAACTCCATGGACAGGGGAGCCTGATGGACTACAGTCCATGGGGTCACAGAGTCAGAGGTAACTGAGCAACTAACACACGCTGGCTTTAACTCTCCTACACTACCCCCACTTTCGAGCTTCAATGGTCCCTTTAATTACTGTAGCTCTAGAGCGAATCTCAATCATTGTATCTCTTTAATCACTTGTCCTCAGATCTTCCTACTCCAGTGAAAGAACAGAACAGAGCAGAAGAATCCCCTACACCATCACCACTGACCTAGAAGGGAACTCAGTTGTTCCCTCCCTACCCCCTTTCCCATGGACAGCATCCTGCCCATGGGTTTCCATAGACCAGTCTGTCAATCAAACAGGAAAGATACCTAGGCCGCGTCTTGCCCTCATTGGACTCACAGATAAAGAGTGAACCACTAGCTCTTCGCTTCTCAGCAAAACCTCAGCCTTCCCTTTTCCTTCCCACTAAATATTCCTATCTTGCTATCTTTGTGGCTTTTTGTGTTTATCACTCAGTCTTTTATCCGTCAAAGCATCTTCTCCTTTGGGCAGTAGCTGTGGGGGATGGCAATAAGCTTTGAACTCTGGCTTTTTGTGGTTATCGTTCAGTCCTTGATCCATCAGAGCTTCTTCCTTCTAAGGCAGTAGTTGTGGGAATTGGAAACAGGCCTTGAGCTCCCTCTAGAGGTTGCAATGCAACCAATACACAGGACCCTGGAAGGGAAATGGCTAGGGGTGATGTCACATTCATTTGTGTGTACCAAGAGTCCTAAAGGAGTGGATTCAAACTGAATTCCCTGGAAAAGTGAGCAAGGGCCAATATGGACATCCCAACAACCCCCTCCAGGTAGGCAGATGCAACTGCCCTCTCCAATGAGAGGACAGGTGACTTCATCCCTTGGAGCCTTCTACCCCACAGCAGGGAAAAAAAAAAAAAACAGGAGGCAATAGATGGGCCAGCCAGCCTCCAGGTCTAGGCTCTAAGGCCCTACCTGGCCTCTGGAGACAGGAAAGGGGAAGAGAGATCTTCACTCCTGGCACCAAATATTGACCAGTAAGATACACCGTGCCCAGAGTGTCAAGCCCTGGAGGTAGACAGAAGCATGTCCCTCAGATAAATTTCTAAAATTAAAAACAGCAACAGAATAAAGCAAGCTGGTACCTAGAGAATCACTGGCTGCACTCTGCCTCTGTGCTCAGTCCATACATGGGAAATATTTGGTACTTGGTAAATGCATTTTGGAAGAATGCCAAACGAACACACACCTAACAGCTCTCCAGGATCTATCTAAATAAGGGCTGCTTTCTCTGTCTGGTACAGAGTGCATTTGTCATGGGAGGAATCAGATCTCCCAAGAGACATATATCCCATTCTTAACTCCTAGTACCTATGAATGTGTCCTTACTTGGAAGTAGGGTCTTTATGGTCAAGTTAGAGGAGGTCATCGTGAGATAAACAGGTTTGATCCCTCAGTCAGGAAGATCCCCTGGAGAAGGAAATGACAACCCACGCCAATATTCTTGCCGGGGAATCCCATGGACAGAGGAGCCTGGCAGGCTATGGTCCATGGGGGTCACACAGAGTCAGACATGCCTGAGTGACTGAACACACACACATACGTACTAGATTGAGGTGGTCCTTAATCCAATAACATGTATTCTTATAAGAAAAGGAAAATGTAGACACAGACAGACACACGGGAGAACACCCATTTGTGACACAAGAGGCAAAGACTGGAGTGAAGTGCTTGAAAACCCAGGGACACCAAGAACTGCTGGCGACTATGAGGGGCGGGGAGAAAGGCCGGGGGCGTCCTTCTCCAGACTCTTTGGAACGCCATGGCCTGTTCACATCTGGGTCGCAGGCTTGCGCCTCCATCGTTGTGAGAGAATAAATCCCTGCTCTTTTAATTGCTCATGCATGCGTGTGTGCTCAGTTGCTTTGGTCGTGTCTCTTTGCAACCCCATGGACCGTATAACCCACCAGGCTCCTCTATCCATAGGAGTCTCCAGGCAAGAATACTGGAGTGGGTTGCCATGCTCTCCTCTGGGGCACCTTCCCAACCCGGGGAGCAAACCTGTGACTCTTGTGTCTCCTGCATTAGCAGTTGGGTTCTTTACCACTAGCGTCACCTGGGAAGCCCTTAAGTTGTCCAGCTTATGGTAATTTGACATGGCAACCCTAGCAAATTAATACAACACCTCTCTTTTTTTAGCACAGTGGAGTTAAAATTTCAGGGCACTCACAGAAAATATATTATTATTATACCCTCTATTTTTTTTCCCAAAGAGCCAAACAACACCCAGTTATTATTTGCACTGATTCCATTTCTCTGCCTGAAGACAGGACTTTTCTATCATGCAATGGTTCTGGGTTTTAGGATTCAAGGGTACACTATGGAGGACCACTAAGCTTCGCAGGCCCCGCGAAGCTTCTGTCCTAAGTAGTAGGTGAGAAAGGAGAAAGCAGACATTTGATACACTTCAGCTCCCTCACGCGAGAGACAAAAGAGCAGTTTTCTCCCTAACCTTTCTGCAAAAGTATATTTTGAAAACCAGGTATATTTCCAAACAATGCAGGTCACTTTAGACATTACACGCTCTTTTGCCTAGTTGCAGAAATAGCTTATCTTGTGCTTGAAGACTGTAAGC
>SJYV01032523.1:42406-67207 GCA_006410875.1 Neotragus pygmaeus | reverse complement strand
TAAGGAAAACCAGATACTTGAAACTAAGGGATTTAGCACTCGTCTAGGTATGGGAAGATGCAAGCAGTGATCTCAGTGATTCAATGATCTCACTGACGTCACTCCTTTCGTACGCATCTCAGCTGTCTAGGGCCAGCATCCTGCTTCTTGCTTTTTCCCATCCTAGGTCCTTGCTTACCATTGGCAGCTGACAGCTGCTGGATCGCAGGCATTGTTCTCCCTTTTGGGTGCCCCTTGGACTCAGAAATTTAATGTTTGGAGGCCTGAAATCACAATGATGTGACATCCTTGTTTACTGATATGGCAGGAAATACTCCATTTCACAGTAGCTATGGAAAGTTGGTATATAACACAGGGAGCCCAGCCTGTTGCTCTGTGATGACCCAGAGGGGTGGGATGTGGGGAGGAGATATGAATACATATAATTATGACTGATTCTCTTTGGTGTACAGCAGAAACCAACACAACATTATAAAGCAATTTTCCTCCACTTAAAAACGAAGATAAAACTGCTGCTCAGGAGAGGCTGATTTCCTTGGTCTTGGTGCAATTTGAACATCAGGGTTTGCAGAGTCTCCCTGGGGATTCTAACGTGTCAGTCACACACTGAACCATCAGACTCAGCTGGAAAGGAGGATTCACAATCACAAAGTAAGAAGGAGTCTGTTTTTTTCAGTGGTCACAACTTGTTGCATGTGGAACAGGCGTGTGGGCTCGCTCGGCCACCTGCTTTTATGTCCAGGCATGCAATACGCCTTAACAAATGCCTGCAGAGCCCACGCTGGGCTAATGACCCCAGTAGGAGAGCCTCTGTCTGGGCGGGCTCTGAGCTGTGCCCCAGGCTTAAACAATCACGTTTTCCCAGCACACACTTGAGCAGCTGATTGTACACCTTACTGAAGCGACGGCTTCTGCAGGTGTGAGTAATTAGAATTCCTTTAATCCATTTGAGGGTGCCTGCCCTCCCCTTCTTCCTACAGAGCAAATTGTTCATGATTGTATATTTGACTTGGAAACAGTTTTTCAAATTATTCCTCTTTAAGGGTTTAAAACAAAGGACACACGAAAAAGAAATCACAGTTAAAAATACTGTCCCCTAACTCACAACATGCTTAAAATGCAGCAGGGATACATCCAAGGAAGGCAGCCACCTCAGTCTAGCAAATGAAGGGTATTTGATGGGGAAGGGATTCCAGACAAAGTGACTCCCAAACAGAGTGAATGTCTAGTAAGGGGTGGGGTATCCTAGTAAGCAGCCCTAAGCCCAGACACCTCTTCGGGGTCAACACTTGGGACTGCAACAGGCAAGCAGGACTCAGTCCCCAGGCAGAGATTTGAGGCCAGACTTCATTCTTTGTTCTTGGATAGGGCCACAGTTTGTCCGTTTGGGCAGTGATTAATGCCAAGACTGAGGGTGTGGACGAGGGGAAACCCACTCTTAATAGGCAGCTCCTGTGTTCCAGGCAGTTTCCATGAAAGTGGGGCAGGGACCCAGGGTCACCCCAGAGAGCAGTGGGTCCCGGTCTACAATCCCAGATGCCAAGGCCTGGACTATTACTGGGCCCAGCAGGACTCCGAGCCACCAAACCGCGGTGATGGGAGAGAAGCAGCATGGACGGGGCTCGGCCGTGTGAGGAGTGAGTGAGACGGTACACAGCAGGGAGCGCAGCGTCTGCGCACAGTAAGGGCTCAGTAACAGCGCTTAATTGTGCGTGTTTCTCGCTGCATCAGAAATGACCCAGGACCACGGTTTGAGAAACTTGCCTGAATTCCAAGGCCAAGACCACAAGGAACCCAGCCATGACGTGTCAGGGTTCCATCCAGAGAAGCAGAAGAGCCGTGAGTGGTAGAGAATGGGGGGTTTGTTAGAGGATCAGGCAGGCTTCGTGTGACTGTAGGAGTGAGAAGGAGGCATCAAGCCTGTCATCTTGCGCCTGGTGTTGAGATGAAAGCCAACTACAGGTCATCCCAACACGTAGGTGAGGAGAGAAAAGCTTGGTGTGAAGGAGAGAAAATACAAATGGAGGTGTAACTGTCTCCTCATCGCCAACCTGGGCACCGTGGGTGATTTTCGAGGGAGACTGGTGCTGTTCCCCAGGGAGCTGTGCAAGTAGTTAGCCAGAACAAGGCAAGCTGGTAGATGGGAACAGTGTGTGTGGGCATTCACTGTTGCAGGGGCCCTGCTCCAACCTTCCGAGTGTAAAAACACGCCTGCTGTTTGCCTTCTTGCTCCCTTTTCTTGGCCACATGACTGGTGGAAGTTTAGTTCCCCAGCCAGGGATTGGACCCAGGTCCCAGCCATAAGACGGCTTAGCCCTAACCACTGGACTGCCAGGAGGTCAATGTTCACCCAGGACCACACGGAGAAGGGAGTTCTGGGAAATGTAGTCCCAGGTCAGTCACCATACTCATGGTTGGGGAAGCCAAGGCAGGGATGGGACACCTGTTTTGTTGTTCAGCAGTTAAACTGATCCTAGCATGATGTCATTTAGATTATGCTGTGATGTTGATTTCATCATTCCCATATTAACTGAAATACTAGGTCATCAGCCTCTTTTGCTGACCAGACATCAGACAACAGTCCCATAGGATTAATTTTTGCTACACTCGTGTTGTGAGATGAGCAAGGCTTTGGCTGTGATTTCTGTATTCAAATTTAAAGCACCTTCACCCTAGTGTTAAATAATCAGTTCCGTCACTCAGTTGTGTCTGACTCTTTGCAACCCCATGGACTGCAGCACACCAGGCCTCCCTGTCCATCACCAGCTCCCGGAGTTTACTCAAACTGATGCCCATTGAGTCAGTGATGCCATCCAACCATCTCATCCTCTGTCGTCCCCTTCCCCTCTTCCTTCAATCTTTCCCAGCATCACAGTCTTTTCAGTTCTTCACATCAGGTGGCCAAAGTATTGGAGTCTCAGCTTCAGCATCAGTCCTTCCAAAAAATGTTCAGGACTGATTTCATTTAGGATGGACTGGTTGGATCTCCTTGCTGTCCAAGGGACTCTCAAGAGTCTTCTCCAGCACCACAGTTCAAAAGCACCAATTTAGGTTAATATTTTCAAAGTCTGCTCTATATAGTCACATGAAGGTAGGTATGCTAAGTCGCTTCAGTCGTGTCCGACTCTGTGCGACCCCATAGACGGCAGCCCACTAGGCTCCTCGTCTCTGGGACTCTCCAGCCAGGAACACTGGAGTGGGTTGCCATTTCCTTCTCCAATGCCTGAAACTGAAAAGCGAAAGTGAAGTCGCTCAGTCATACCTGACCCTTAGCGACCCCATGGACTGCAGCCTACCAGGCTCCTCTGTCCGTGGGATTTTCCAGGCAAGAGTACTGGAGTGGGGTGCCATTGCCTTCTCCAGAAGGTAAGTATACATGAGCTTTAATTATAGAGAGAAATGGGATATATGGTCACACGATGTCATTAAAAGTGGAATCTAATACCCCTGGGAATCGTACAGGTGTGTTGTTTCCCGGTTGCTGGAATTGGGGGCGACCCATTTTGAGTGTCTTTATTGCAGTGGATTCCCTGATATATTTCAGTGGCGCCCAACAGTTTCTTATCCAGGCCGTTTAAAATCGGGTGAGAAGCTCACATGTCAAGTCTGATATGGTCTGAAAGCTTGAACCTGGACCCTGAACAGGACCTGCCAGATATTGTTTATATATTCCTGGCAAAATACGGCCTACTTATGACTTGTCCATCTGGCTTGGCAAAGCACTCGTCATACCATGCTGAGGTCTAGAGAAAAAAAAATCTGTGAAGTTAGACATGAAAAAGGACTTTCTGCTTGTAAAATGTTAAGTTTATTAGTAGTTACTCAGCCACCAAATTGGATAAGCAGTGTCACTCAATCAATAAAGATGCTGTAAGCACTTTTGTTTATGAGTTGGCCCAAATCTCTGTGCCAAGGGGGGATTTTAAAAAAATAATTATATTACAGAGAAAGTTTAAGAACAGAATGGAAATGCTTTTCACCAATGTGACAAATATGTGTTGGCAGTTATTATAAATGATTGGAAGCTTTATTCTCTTTGCCGAACACACCCCTTCCTCCTCAGAAATTTTGAGGCATTAAGCACCGTATGGACATAATGAGGCAGAAGGTCCCTGATCTCAGCCAGATGGCTTCTGTTGTAGCTCTCACACGTGTTCCTCCCCATCTGCGGGCTCTGTGGGGCAGGGCCCTGGGCAAAGCGTCCAAGGACGGTGCTGGTCACCTGTCCTGGCCTCAGTCTCTCTGCTGGAACGCGGGAGGGGGGTTGAAGAATTCAGAGGTCCGTCAGCTCTGTTCTGCTGTGACTTTGATGAGGTGACTATTTTCAGACTCCGATGAAGTTGTCCTGGCAACCTGAAGGGGCCACCAGGAGGTGACTGCTGTGCCCTGGGCTGGGAGGGGGCACACACAGAGAGCAGGGGAGGGGACAGCCTGTCAAGAGTGACCCTGAGTGACAGTCATCAGGGCCTGTGGGAGAGCCAGAGCCCCCTGGGATACGCCCAGGCCCCGCCCGCTGGCGGGAGGACTGCGACCCCATAGACGGCAGCCCACCAGGCTCCCCCGTCCCTGGGGTTCTCCAGGCAAGAACACTGGAGTGGGTGCCATTTCCTTCTCCAATGCATGAAAGTGAAAGTGAAGTCACTCAGGGGTGTCTCACTCTTCACGGCCCCATGGACTGCAGCCCACCATGCTCCCCCGTCCCTGGGGTTCTCCAGGCAAGAGCACTGGAGTGGGTGCATAAATGGGTGGCCTTAGGTGCACCAAAACCTTCCTGGCCCCGTGTCCTCTCTCCAAATGAGCAGGCCACCGCATGTGAATGCCACCTGCGGGCCCTTCAGCCCAGGTCTGTGGCAGATGTGGCCCACTAGGTCTTGGCCACCTGATGCCAAGAACCGACTCACTGGAAAAGACCCTGATTCCGGGAAAGATTGAAGCGGGAGGATAAGGGGACGACAGAGGATGAGATGGATGGCATCACCGACGCGATGGACATGAGTTTGAGCAAACTCTGGGAGTTGATAATGGACAGGGAGGCCTGGTGTGCTGCGGTTTATGGGGTCATAAAGAGTGGGACCCGACTGAGCGACTGAACTGAACTGAGTTACTGGCCTTAGCATCTCAAGACACACTTGGCACAGCCTTTGCATTCCAGACCCGCCCTGTCCAACACGATAGAAACTAGCCACATGAGGCTTTTAAAATCTACATTGAAGCTGAGATGAAATGAAATTAAGAAGTCAGTTCCTCAGCCATACTACCATATTTCAAGTACTCATGTACACGTGCTTCTGTGGCTCGCAGCATCTTGGGCAGCCAAGAAAAGGGCATTTTCATCATCCCAGGAAGGTCTATGGGAAGACTTTGTTCCAGAATTTGCCAGAATGTATGCTAAGGAAATATGAAACACCTCTCCCAACTTCCTCTTCTTCTATGACCTTTCTCTTTTTGGTTCCCTTAGAATATCTTAGCTATACATTCTTACAGGGTGAAAAGATGAGACATGATGTTAAAGACCTAGGTTCAAGCCTCAGCTTCCTCACATCAAGTTTATGAGAGTTATCAACATAGTCTGTTTATGTGTCAATAAAATGAGGATAATTAACCACCTCCCTGGGTTGAGAAAATCAGATGGGATGATAAACAGGAAGTTGTTGATAAGCGCTATGCACTGTACAAATTCTCACCAGTTCAGTTCAGTTGCTCAGTTGTGTCCAACTCTTTGCAACCCTATGGACTGCAGCACGCCAGGCCTCCCTGTCCATCACCAACTCCCAGAGTTTACTCAAACTCGTTGAGTCGGTAATGCCATCCAAGCATCTCATCCTCTGTCTTCCCCTCTCCTCCCGCCTTCAGTCTTTCCCAGCATCAGGGTCTTTCCCAGTGAGTCGGCTCTTCGCCTCGGGTGGCCACACTGTTGGGGTCTCAGCTTCAGCATCCTTCCGAGCCCTTCAGCGTCCGCCCGTGTCTGCAAGCTCCCGTTTCCTGGGCGTCCGCCTGTTCCGGTCCCGCCACCAGGTGGCGCAGGCTCCGCTCGCAGCGCCGCGGCGAGAGGGCCGCTCCTACCTTGAGTCCTTTGTTGCACCGTGACCTTGGGAGAGGCGGTTTCGCCTCCTGCAAACCGGGAACCATGAAAATCACCTCGCAGGGCGGCCGTGAGGTTAAACATGATGGCACAGGCTAAGTGCCTTGCACGGGTCAAGCGCGCAGTGGACGCTGTTTCCCCCCTGCCGTTCTCTTTCCTCTTTTCACTCCTCTATTCACGCTTATCAGCCCCTGCTTCTGTGCTGTGGGTCATACAGACTTTGTCCCCAAGGCCCCTGCATGTAGCCGAGTGTCTTACACTGTTACCTACACACACACACACACACACACACACACACACACACACACACACACACACACACACACACACACACACCCCTGTATGTTACTGAAATAAGACATGGGCTCCCTCTCCCCCAACCTCGCCCAGTTCCTAAATCACCCCAAATTTCCTCTTGTTCAGATGCATTTCAGTATGACAAGCCACATTCTGAAGAGCTAAAAATAATGGTAAAGGTGTAGCAATTGAAGAGTATTAACTATGTGTTCAGAACCTGCTGTTCCCCGCTGGGCTCCACTGCTGAGGATTATACCGGCAAGATAAGATGTTGCTTCATAAAACTAACTCCAAATCCTTCTCGAAACAGGTGTGAGGTTTTCCCCAGAGGAGGGGCGGTGACACTGGCCCAGGACATCTCCCTCAGGACAGCCTCGGGCTCGCAGGCCAGTGAGCCCTGAGGGCAGGGTTACAGGGCTGTGAGGAGAGGTGGATGGAGCCGCACTGGGTGGAGGAGGGACACAGCCCCCTTCTGGACTGAGGCAGCATTCCCGGCCCCACACCCCAGAGAGCAGCGGCTGTCCAAGGCTGGGGGCCAGGTAAGTCCCTCCTTAACCCCACCCGAACCTTCCTCCTTTACGCCACCTCCTCTCTTTCCCGTGCTCTTCTCCTTCTATTCAATGCTTCACTCATTCATTCGTTCAATAATTATCTCCATTCATTCATTCAATGTTATGTACGAATTCTTGGGCTTCCCTGGTGGCTCCGCTGGTAAAGAATCCGCCCTCAGTACAGGAGACCTGTGTTTGATCCCCAGGCTGGGAAGATCACCTGGAGAAGGGAAAGACTACCCACTCCAGTGTTCTGGCCTGGAGAATTCCATGGACTGGAAGTCCATGGGGTCGCAAAGAGTTGACTGAGCGACATTCACTTGCACTTTTCAACCATACACCAATTGCAAATACGTTTTAGGCCCTTGAGTCAATCAGTGAGCAACAATGACAAAGATTCTTTCTGGAACTTACAGACACTCATTCACGTTACAATATTTATATACGCACTTGTCTTTTTCAGGGCCACCTGAGCTGCTGGGACTTCCCTGGTTGCTCAGACAGTAACAAATCTGCCTGCAGTGCAGGAGACCCAACTTAGATCCCTGTGTTGGGAAGATCCCCTGGAGAAGGAAATGACAACCCACTCCAGTATTCTTGCCTGGAAAATCCCGTGGACAGAGGAGCCTGGAGGTCTATAGTCCATGGGGTCACAAAGAGTCGGACACGACTGAGCGACTTGGGGCCCTCTGCCTCCCGGTGTGAAAAGGCCCGCGTTGTGGCTTGTTCTCTGAGGCCCAGCCACACCGCCGCCATTCTGAAGGGCTGGCTGAGCAATCCTTCCTTCAGTTACACAAGATGCTTTGCTATTTTCGCATGAATCTCCCCGGCCTCTGAGGGACTTAGGTTGGGTCATTTGCATTTCTGTCGCCTGTCACCTAAAGGTTCTGCCAGAAAGGCGGAGCCCGTGAAGGAAACGGATAAGAACTCGTTGCTTATGTTAGGATGCGGGGCCAGCCCTGGGGGCGGGATTAGCTTGAAGGCCACTTGGCATCGCTTGTGGCAGCCTGGGCCAGTCCTGCCACGTAAGGGGAGGCTGCGCTCCTTGTGGTTCGGCTCGGCGTCCCCCGAGAGCGGAGCCTGAGGCAAGGATTAGGTGCAGGTGTTGACGTGGGAGGTGAACCCCAGAAGCAGGGGCGTGTGAGTGAGGAAGTGAGGATGGGGAAGGAGGGGTGAGTGTGAGGGTGCCTTCCCAGCCGCTGCTTGGTTCCGTAAGCCCTTCTGGGAAGAGTACAAGAGGCCTCCGTTCAGAATCTCCCCCCTGAGAGATGGGGGCTGGGGCCCCTCCACTGGGTCCTCCCCTCAGTGACGAGAGCTCGCCCTGGAGCGCTCACTCTTAGGGGAGCTTGCTCCCTGGCTCTGTGGACCGCTCTGCCTTCAGAGAAGACCCTGGGGCAGAGGAGAGCCTCAGCACGGGGGCCGAGGGAAACAGAGCCACGCGGCGCTGTCCGGGGACCGGGGCTGACGCAGGGGCGACCGGAGGACGTGTCTGCATCAGAGCCTCCCTGAACGTTGCAGCGTCTTTTGAGTTCCCTAAGCCCAGTCCAGATGGCTTCGTCTCTGTCTTCTCTCTAGAACACAGCCTCTGTGCGTGACTGCGGTTTAAGTAGAGGCCTGGCAAGAAACAGTTGAGCTTTCAGAACCGCTGAGGAGGTCTTTCTTTGAATCTGCACGGTTTGAGCGTCAGTGGTGAGGCTGATTTGGGGACCATGCGTTTGCACCTGCTCTGGCACATGCCACGTTCCGCCCAGTGGACCCCGACTCTGCCGACCACCTCCAACCTTTGATTTGCCCGACGGCATTAAGACCCCTGGCGGTCCTCCAGCCCGGACCGCCACTGACCCTGGTCAACACAGAGCCTGTGCACGAGTTCTGCTTCCCAAACTGGTCTACGGGCTCCGAACCCCGTTTTAAGCTCTCCTGTGGCCGGTTGCAGCTGGCAGCTGAGCCTACAGCGCGCGGAGCGCCTGTCACTCTCCTTCCTGACAGCCTGGCCCTGTTTAGCTTGCGGATTTGGGGGCCCCGGCTGTTGTCTGAGCGGTCACCATCGTGCTCTGCCACCCTGAGATGGGGGCGGGCGGCGGGCGGGTGAGGAGAGAAAGCTGGGGGTCTGGCAGCTGNTTTGAAATAGCGATGAAGACCTGGGGGCCCTGCTTGGCAACAACACTGACCCTGCCGTGTTCACAGACCTGGCATCTGTCGACAACTCTGAGTTTCAGCAGTTGCTGAACCAGGGTGTACCCATGGGCCCCCACACAGCTGAGCCCATGCTGATGGAGTACCCTGAGGCTATAACTCGCCTGGTGACAGGGTCCCAGAGGCCCCCTGACCCAGCTCCCACTCCCCTGGGGCCCCCTGGGCTCACCAATGGCCTCCTCTCGGGGGATGAAGACTTCTCCTCCATCGCGGATATGGACTTCTCAGCCCTTCTGAATCAGATCAGCTCCTAAAGGGGTGACACCCGCCCTGCCCAGAGCAGTGGGTTAGCAAGGGATTGAAGCCCTCCCAAAGCACGCACTTATGGATTCTGGGAGGGTGTGCTCCAGTTGCCCCCAGCTTCTTTGGGTGATGTCTTCCTGGGGAGGGGAGGGTGCATTTTATTCTTTTATTGGCAGTATCTCTCTCTCTTTTTGGAGGTGCTTAAGCAGAAGCATTAACTTCTCTGGAAAGGGGAGAGCTGGGAAGACTCAGACTCTTCCATCCCTTATCCTGATATTCGGCTCCAGGCTCTACAGAAAATTCTGGGGTCCTCCAACCCCACCCTCCAGCTTCTAGTACTCTCCTAGAGAGATGGGCAGGCTGGAGCTATGGCCTTGGAGGCCACAAAGCCTTATTACAAGTGTCTGCCTCAAATCGTAGATTCATTTATACCTTGAGGCAAAATAATGCCCCTGTTAGGCGCCCCTCTCTGGTGTGGCGTTCTTTGTGCCTAACTACCAGCCTTTGAAGGCCTGGCCTTCCCCGCCTGCGGAGGTCTCTGCCAGCTCTGCCCTTGCTGGGCTGTGGTTGAGGGGCTGGTGGGGCAGTGTTGGCCTTCTCCAGGGTCCAGGGAGGCTCTCTCTGAGACTGCTCTCTTCCTCCTTTTCTCAAGTGCCTTAATGGTAGGGCGAGTGTTCAGAGTTGGGGAGAGCAGGCTGGCTGCTCTCCAGTCAAGAGGCTCCGTTTTTACTGAAGAATGAAAGCATTTATAGACTATTGCTTTTTCTACTCTGAACTAATAAATTTGTTGCCATGCTGGCTAGAGATTTGTCTTCTTTGAGCACATTCTGCTGGTCATTCATTTCAGGGTGGATGTTGGTGATAAGAGTTGGAGGCACACGTTTGCTGGGGAATACATCGCCACTGGGGAGCTTGCAATCCACGGACATCCGTGGACACTCCTAGCTACCCGCCAGTGAATGAAAGCAGGTGGCTATGGAGGGCGAGGGGAAGTCAGCCTAGCGAGAGCCTGGTTGGACCCAGGAGTTGTGGGGATGGAGCATTTTCAGGTAGGGCTTCACAAAGGCCACGCTAGCTTCAGGTCTATACATCAGCAGAGGGGCTAGCCAGCATTTATAGGTAAGCGGGGTAAGAGACGATGTTGGAAAGATTCGATTGGCCAGTCTAAAAGATGAAGAGGCTCAGCTAAGAGGTTTGGATTTCATCTCTTGAGTGGTTGGGGAGGGAGGTGCCAGGTGAAGGTCTGTCCTTTCAATACCCTGCCCTGGGAGGACCAAGGAAATCTTAAATCCGAAGCCGCCTCCTCTCCACCACCGCGCACGGCCCAGGAGTCCTGAACAAAAACCAAGCCACGGCCCACGGCCTAGAGGCGGACACACTTCCGTTTTGTCCCGACGCACGCGCAGTAAAGCAGTCAGCCACCGGCCCTAGATAGCGAGGGCCTGCCTTCCCGAGTGCGCAAGCGCGCAGAGAGCTTTCTACAACGGGGCGGCCAGGCAGTGCGCTTCGGGACAAGCCCATCCTGAGGCCGATGGCGTCGCAGGGTTGCGGGAGGGTGAAGGCAGGAGCACCCAGGTATCAGTGAGACGTTGCTGCAAATCTAGCGAGTCCCCTGGGAACACAGGAGGCCCAGGGTGCAGGTTCCGATGGCATCTACGAGAAAAGATGCCAGCTGGCGGCGGGATGTTGGGGAACCGGCAAGCATCTAGCGACTCGCGCAGCGCTGCGGCGTTTCTTTCAGAGGGCGGGGTCTGAAGCAGGTGGGCCACCCTGGGGCCTGGCCAAGCGGTACTTACGCCCGAGGGGCGGGACCCAGGAGCCTTGGCCGGGTCAGGACTCCGGCGGGAATGCGTGCGGAGGTGAGGTTTGCAGCTGCTGCGCTGCGGGCAGGGCCAGGGCCAGCGCCAGCGCCGGGAAGGACCTGGTGGGGTGGGAAGACTCCTCGCCGGAGGAAACTGATGGCCGAAACTGCCCGCACTGTCGCCAACCCGAGGCCCGGAGGGAATTAGTGAGTTCGGGTCCTCCACCTCAGGCTGTGCCTCGCCCTTCTCGGCTTCCCCAGTGTCCTGAAGTGACCTCCTGCGCTCCCCCGAAAGCCCTCTCCTGGCCCTTCCCACACTCCCTCAGTGACCTCATCATGACCATGGCTCGCCAGTCCCAAATCTTTGTCTCCAGCTGACTTCACTCTCCTGTGTGCCCGCCCTCTGGACATCTTCACCCTGACATTCCTCAGGTCTTTCAAAACCTTGGTGTTCCAAGGGATCCTAGCCATCCCCGGCCTGCCCTTTCCCCTCGGTCACAGCGTTACCAGCCTCCAGGGCTCCAGTCAGAAACCTGGCCACCACCGTGGGTTCTGTACCTCCCCTAGCAACTCGAGTTCACTTCCTCACTTGGTCCTGGCAGCTGTGCCCCGTTACCCCCACCTCACGGCCATCCCTTAGTTGAAGTGACCACCTTGCCCAGTGGGGCTGCAACTACAGCCGCCTCGCTGGCCACACCTTCCCTGTAGGGCTCTGACGCCCAAATCTCATCACCCTCCCTTTGAACATCTACCCACCACATCACCAGACCCGTTTTCTGCAGACTCACAGCCAGAGAGTAACAGAGCCTTCCACCCTGCCTGTGAGGGCTCCTCACTACAGTCCACCAGGTGAGACCTGGGACCCAGTGCTGGGAACCCCAGTGCTCCCATTCACAGCCCTTTCTGATTCAGCTCCAGCCTCCTTGACCTTGCTGCTGCTGCTGCTAAGTCACTTCAGTTGTGTCCGACTCTGTGTGACCCCATAGATAGCACCCCACCAGGCTCCCCCATCCCTGGGATTCTCCAGGCAAGTACACTGGAATGCGTTGCCATTTCCTTCTCCAATGCGTGAAAGTGAGAAGGGAAAGTGAAGTTGCTCAGTCGTGTACGACTCCTAGCGACCCCATGGACTGCAATCTACCAGGC
This sequence comes from Neotragus pygmaeus, assembly GCA_006410875.1. Taxonomy (NCBI): domain Eukaryota; kingdom Metazoa; phylum Chordata; class Mammalia; order Artiodactyla; family Bovidae; genus Neotragus; species Neotragus pygmaeus. The sequence continues at coordinate 54,891 of SJYV01032523.1, read as the reverse complement.
TCCTCCATCCATGGGATTTTCCAGGCAAGAGTACTGGAAAATCCATTGTCCATTGCAAAAGCCAATTCCAGTCCAGTAGGCCAACTAACTGGTCCTACCCAGGATACCCTTGACTTCTCTATCTCGTGAACAGGACAGTGCACCTCTGCAAGTCACATTACCTCCTCCTGATCCCCTGACCCGGTTTCTCAGAGCCTGGCTCATCCTTCCAAAGCCTAAGTCGGCGGCCTGGGTCTCAGCAGGACTGGACAAGGCATGTGATGCTGGCCAAGTCAGTGCCCTGTCTGGGCCTCAGATCCCGAAAACAAAGGGTTTAGACATAACCCAAGTTTGGACCTGCTGATGCCACTCATGGGAAAGAGCCCAGTCTGGTGAGGAACAAGGGGTCAGAGGCTGGTGAGAAAGAGTGAGTCGGAGACATGGAAACATCTCCCAGGCAGGTAAGGCAGAGAAGCTCCTACCTCTGGAATTGGGCCCTGCAAGATCTGGCCAGGTGACTAAGGAGTGCCAGGCTTGGGGGCTCAGTGTCTGCAGAGAGGAGAGGACTTCCTGTACTGTGGTCAGGGCCTTAAAGGGGGGCATGGCCAGCGCCTTCCCTCCCCTGCCCAGGAGGTCCACTCTCTGCCTCTGATCTCAGCCCCTTGGGTTTGGTTCCAGGGCAAGGGCCTGGCTCCTACAGTTAAGCAAAATCGGTACAGAGTGTGGTGACTTGCTCCCCAACAGACCAAATAAATGTTTGTGGAACAGAAGACAAGGAACAGCCTAGCCTCAGAGAACCCCCCAGTTTGTGGCAGCCCAACTCCGAACCAATGTCCCCAGGGCTTCCCTAACCAGTCCCGGGAGCTTGGCCGCAGCCTATGGGAGCAAAGCCCCTTCCCCCATCATGTCGTGAACACCTGTGGAGACACAAAGAGCGGTGGCTTCTTTATTCCCTGAAGTGCCTTTCTCGCCACAGAATATTTACAAATGGGTGGGGTGAGGGCAACTGTGCCACCATTTGGGCCAGGGAGTGGGGCAGCGCCGCGCGCCTCGCGCAGGGAGAGTTCCTGAGGAGGGCCCAGTTTGGGCGGCCCAGGGGCCCTGAGCAGCTGGGCAGTTCCAGCACATGGGCAGCCAGGCTGAGGCCTGCCTGACGCCTCAGGCCAGGTCGGTGGCTGGGGAGCCCAGCTGCTTGGAGGCCAAGAGCAGGCAGGTGGCCGTGCTCTCTGACTCGGCCTGCAGCCGCCGGGTGTTCTGCCGCAGGTTCCGCACCTCCTCCTCCAGGGCCGCCCTGTCTGCCTTCTCCTGAGGGGGTGGGGGTGGGGGGAGGCAGGAGTCAGGGTGGCTGGACCCCCAGCCCCGCTCCCAGGGCAGCCCCGTGAGTCCTCGCGACCCGCGGCCACCGTGTCACCTTCTGCAGGTCGTCCTGCAGCTTCTTGAGCATGGACTCCAGGTGAGAGACCTTCTCGGACAGGCTCCTGGGTTCTGGCCTGGGAACATGGAAGTCAGGACTCAGGGGGACCAGGGCTGGGGGCTGCACCACGGGCTGGTACCCAGTCCCACCCGTGTGAGAGAGGCCCGACCCCCGTCTTCTGACTCAGGTGTACAGAGCTTCCCTCTAATGCGTGGGCACGAACACTGGGCGTAGGGTGAGGGGTAGGTCGGTGGGAGGCTTACTCAGCATCAGACTTTGGAGTTCCCTTGGCGTCTCCGCTCTCGGGGATGGGCTGTCCTATGGGGACAGAGGGACCATCCAGGCATGTAAAGCAAGAGAGCCCCACTCTGGCTCCTGCGCCCCTGATGCCCACCCCGTACTCCCAGAGCACCCTGGTGGCCTCACCTTCCCGGGAGAGCGACTCCAGGATGGTGTTGCAAGTGGAGGCAATCTCCGAGATGGACTGCCACTCGTCCTCCAGGGTCTCGCTGCCCGCCTCAGACATGACTGTGGGCAGCAGGGTTGGGCTCAGCCAGGGAAGCACAGGCCAGGCCCCCTCCCACTCTGCTCCTAGACCCCCACACCCACCCTTGCTCCAGACTCACTTTTGCTGATAGAGTTCCTCAGAGACAAGGTTCGTGGCAAAAAAGAGGCCCTCAGCTCTGGGGCTGGTTCGTCCTTGTCCTCAAAGCCACCGGGGCTGCCTGGCCCGTCCTGGGGGGCGGAAGTGGGTATAGATGGGGGATGCCCACCATGACCACTGTGCCCACCCCTGCCTGTGGGGCTCCAGAGCCTTGCTTCTGCTCACCTGAGCGGGGGGTGTCTCCCTACCCGCACTGGGTGCTGCCGGTTTGGCTGTGGTGGCGAGGAGGAGGTCCGGGGTGGTGTTGGGCAGGACTGGGGCCTCATCGGACAGGGAGCTGCGAGGGCAGGGACGGCTCAGCGCTGGGAGCTGTGCCTGCCTGTGGCCCCTGCTTGCAGAGGCCTCCTGGGCTGCAGGAGAGGGGAGGCCGAGGGGGTACCTGCAGGGTGACGGTGGGTTCTGGCTGTGCAGGAACTCGGTCCTCTCCTCCACCAGGTCCCCAGGCCCTGGAGGACCACTGCTGTCATTCAGGCAGACTTGCAGCAGCTGCTTTGTGTCGGGCAGTAGGGCCTCAGCGGGGGCCTCATCCTGCACCGGCTCCATAGCCCCCCGCCGGCTAGGCTCCTGCAGAGACAGCGTATACAGCTCCGAGAAGCTCCTGCAGGGGGAAGAGGGGGTCAGGCGGGGTGTCCAGCACCACCAGCCCCACTCCCAGCTGTGCTGGAGGCTCGCTTCCAGGAGGAGAGCACTCTCAGCTGCCTAACAACAGTGAAAAGAAGTCTGCCTGGCTGCTGGCCATTGTTCCCGCAGGCATGTGTGTGCGTGTGTGCTCAATCCCTTCAGTCATGTCTGCCTCTTTGCGACCCCATGGGCTGTAGTCCACCAGGCTCCTCTGTCCATAGGACCGCAGTTCAAATCACAGGGCTGCCCACGTGAATCCTGAGCAAATCACTCTGTATGTCAACTTCTCCAGCCACGAAATGGAGATGATACTACTGATCTCCTGGCTTGCTGTGAGGGTTTAAGTAACGTGGGAAAACCACTCAGCGTAGAGATCTGGGCACAAATCCAGCCTCTTGGCTTTTTTTCTGTTTTAGCAGATGTGCCTGTTTCTGGAGTACTGAACACTAAGGATAGGTTTTTACGATCTTAATTGGTTGGGGAAAAAAATACAAAAAGAATGTTATCAATGGCATGTGAAAGTCACATAAAATTCAAACGTCAGAGCCCACACTCATCATTTACGTGACATCTGTGGATGCTTTTGAGCACCTGTGAGAGTTGAGCACCTGCAGCAGGAACCAGATAGCCCAGAAAACCTGAAATATTTCCCATCTCTCTTTACAGAAGCCAGCATGTCTCTGCTTTAAAGTAGCAGGTAGTCAACAGTGCGTGTGACGGTGTCTGTGAGAAAGCTAGGGGGGCTGCACTTCATCTTTCCCCGCAGTGAAGACAGTGCTTAATTGGCTTCCTTCTACCCATAAGGAACCTGCGGTTCAGAGAGGTGAAATAAGGGACATGGGGTTCTCTAAGGGAAAAGCCTCCACGCAAGGTTCCTGTCGCCAGTGGGGACACAGTAAGCATAAGCGACGCGGTGACCAAGCTGCCCGCTCCTCCCACCGCCCTGCGTCCCGGCGCCCTGACCTTCGGGGCCGGCCGCTGTCATCGGGGGGCAGGACGGTGACGCAGACTTTGGGCGCCGAGCGCAGCAGCTGGGCAGCGGCCTCGGGGCCGAGGCTGGGCAGCGTCTGGCCGCACACGCGCAGCAGGCGCGCCCCAGGCCGCAGCCCGGTCGTCTCCGCGAACGTGAAGCGCTCCACGTGCGTGATGAAGCCGGCGGCGTCCACCTCGAAGCCCAGGCGGCCTTGGCCGTCGCGGGGCAGCGCCAGCTCGCGGGTCTCGCAGCCGCGGCTCACCAGCTGGGGCGGGGTAGGGCGGGGCGTGAGCGGCGCTGCCGGAGGACGCGCGGCCCCAGCGCCAGCCCCAGGACGTCCCAGGTCACACGGACCCTTTCCCATCCCCCGCCCCGGAGACGGCATTAGTAACCACCCCGTGGAAGAGGGCCTGAGGACCCCCAGTTCCAGCTCTGCCAGGCTCCCAGACTGGGTGTGCCCTCGCCACTCCGACTCTCCCTTTCACAGGAGAGGCGGCGGAAGCGAGGGGTCCCAAAGCAGGCTGCTCCCTGCCGCGCCCCGAACTTAATCTCGCGCCTCACCTGCAGGCGCGCCACGACCTCGCCAACGGCTTGGCCAGGGGGCCCGTCGAACCGCAGCGTGATCGCCTCCCCGCGGCCGTAGTACAGGTCGAGCCGCTGCTCGGAGAAGGTCCAGGCCAGCACGTCGCGACAGGCGCAGTTGAAGACTACCCGGCCGTCGCGCGGCGCCACCAGCACCAGCGCCTCGGCCGAGATGCCCAGCAGACAGGGCACCTCGGCGCCGTCGGGGCTGCCCGCTTCGGCTCCGGCCGCGCCCCGCGCCCCAGGCGCCGCGCGCACGCCCCACACCAGCGCGCCTGCCGCCTGCAGCTCAGTGCCTGAACCCCGAGGGGTTGCCCGCCGTCTCCCGCCCAGGGAAGGCAGGCCGAAGCGCGACGCAGAGTCCAGCGACGTGGTGGTCACCTCGTTGGTGGCCAGGTCCTGCAGGTACTGCTGGCGTGTGCGCGTGGCCATGGCGTGGAACTGGCGTGCGTGGCCCGCCGCCTGCTCGCCATTGAGCGCCTTGGCCAGCAGGAGGGCCCGGAAGTCGCTGTTGGCTGCGAAGGGACCTCCGCCAGGCGGCAGAGCTGGCCCGAAGGCCGGCGTGTCCTGGGTGCGGCTCACGGCCACCCTATGGGGAGAGAGGCCGTGGTCAGGAGCAAAGGGAAGGTCCAAGAAGAGGCACCCTTGGCAGAACTGGAATCCCGGGGCGCCCACCTGTAGGAGGTGTGCGGAGTGCAGGGCGCCTCTGCCCGCACCACTAGGAATATGTGCTGGAAGTGGGAGCGGATGGTGGTGGGGCAGAAGGGCTTGCTGCCCGGTTCCTGGAACACGATGGTCACAATGTCGTTGCCGATGTGGCGCTTCCGCAGGAGCTGGGGGTTAGGAGGAGGGGCATGTGAGCAGGGCTTCCCCATGTCCCTGCTCATTTAAGCCAGGCAGCGCCTGGGCACCCGTGGCCCCCACCTGACCCCCAGTGCAGGCCTGGGGTATCACGCTAGCTGGGAGGGAGAAGCTGGGGGTCAGCAGAGCTCAGGCGAAGGTCCCGCCCACGCAGCACCCCTCCCTGGTTCCCCAGAGCCCCGGTCACACCTGCTGCTGGTTATTGGGGGTGTACGGCAGCATCGTGGATACGTGGAACATGATCTCATGGTCCTGGTACGTGGTGTAGAGGGAGTGTGTGCCTGTGGAATCCGCTGTGGCCGGGAAGTTGGGGACACCGCGGGAAAGCAAGGGGAATCTGGGTGGCTTGGACCTGCCGTCCCTGCGCACAGGCTGGAGCCTCTGTCCTCCCCCGCCAGCAGGGGGACAACTCCTTCCCACCACCAGCCCAAGTCCAGGCCACGAGCTCTGCGCCCCTTTCCCCTCCCCCCCACTCCCTCCCACCACAGGATCCAGCCTGGGGTTGGGATGCTGAGACAGAATGGAGACAGAAATGAGAAACGATCTGCTAAGAGAGGCAGGGGCGGATGTCCCAGGAGAGGACAGATGTTGGCCTAGGCACCAGCGTGTGCGGAGCAGCTGAGAGAGAAGGGCAGGCAAGAGGTCACCTCCCAGGAACCCCAGGACCTTTCCAACACAACAGGCTGGGGCTGGGCTGGGGCTGTGTTTGGTGGGAGGAGGTGGTGCCCACAAACCCCCATGGCCCAGCTCCGGCAGTAGGGCACCAGGGCTTTCCCAGCCCCCCCTCCCCACCTTCGCAACCCCCGATGCATGTCCTCAGCCTACCGGGAGAACTCTCTACCCCCGGCCCCAGCCCTAGGACAAGATGGGACAGAAAAGTGAGCCGGCAGCTAGTTCTTGCCAAGGCAGTCTGCCCTTCAGCATGGGTCTCCGCCCACCCCACCCCACCCTGACCCCCTGGGCCTCACTTTTGGTGTCCAGCTGGGCCCGGTAGCTCTCAAAGCCTTTGAGCCGCACCACGTCGCCCAGCAGGGTGAGGAACTGCATGAAGGCGGGTCCTGCCTCCTGGTTGTTGTACATCTCCTCCTCTGAGCCCTGGCCCGCCCGGCAGTACAGGATGCCCACCTTACGCTGGAAGCTCAGCTGCAGGGGGAGGGCACAGGCGGAAGGCTCAGGCCTCCATCTCCCAGCAACACCCCGGGGGCCTTGGGGCACGGACGGGACACTGGCCTGGGGGTGGGACTGCCTCTGCCCTCTCTAAGCCACGACCCTATCAAGTGGGTTTGGTCTCTCCTGCTCCGGGCGCTCAGGAGGGCAGAGGAGGGCAAGATGGGAAGGAACCGGGAGGTGGCTGGTTCTCATGGGACCACTGAGGACGTGGTTCACGGAAAGGACCCTGCACGGAGGATGCTCGATCACAATCAGCGTCCACACAGTCATCTTCCTTAGCCCAAGGCCAGCCTGTCTTCCCCTCTCTGGAGTCCCAGGCACCTTGACCGTAGCCTCTCACACTCTGTTCCCAGGTCCTCTGGCTCCTTTGCATCTGGGCTTAACTGTGCACAGCTCAGGGCACCCTGCCACCGTGCCAACGAGCCCAGGGCCCTCCAGCTCCTAACTCCCTTTTTCACAGTAAGCCTGTCTACACCCACAGTCCCCACTTATATTCCTCCTAACCCCTAGAGCCCCACACTTCCACCCCAACTTTTAAACCCTGAGCCCCTCTTAACGACCACAGGCATGGCCTCACCCTGGCATACTCTCACCCTAGTTGGCACTTGGGACAACAGAACTTCACTTGGCCTGTGACCCCAGGGACTGCCCACTTCATGTCTGGGCCTCTTCTCCACTCCTGGTCTTTGCCCTCAGTGGCCAAAGCAGCTGTCTCCACAGATGACGCCCCCATCTCGGCCTCCAGCGCAGCCCCTTTCCCGGCTGCAGCTGCACAGATGTCCTTCTAGCACCTGGCACCTCACCTCCTCCCTGTGACTGTTCCCTCCCGTCCATCCTCCAGGGTCCCTGGCTCCACAAAAATACCTCTCTCAGGGGCCAAGAAGGAGGGGAATCTCACAGTACCCCCACCAGCCACTCTGTCCCTGGACTACCGCCTCTTCACCTCTGCCATCATCACCACCAGGCCTGGCTTGGACAACTGCAACAACCTTCAGCCTGGCTTCCAGTCTGGCCCCCACACTGCAGCCAGAGGGCTGCCTGACCTCTCAGATCTTCCATGGCTCCACAGCGCCCTCAGGACCAAAGGCCAGCCTTTGCCACCCTGTCCCCCCAGCCCCACTCTAGCCACACTGAACTGCCCACAGGGCCCTAATGCAACAGTTCTTAGTCTAAGCTTCACCCAGGTTGTTCCTTATGCCTGCCCTTCCTGGTTTGAGCTCTTCCATTTCCTCCATGATGCTAATAACCTCCTGGCCAAGGAAGGCAATCAGCGCTACCCTCGTGCCCCACAGAGCCCTCAGGATCCCCCTTTCACTATTATCCTGCTCATCATTATCCATGATTCTCTGTGGGTTTCTCCCCCACCTGGCTGTGAACTACTTGAGGACAGAACCTGGTCTAGACAAGTGTCCAGCATCCAGTCTGGAGCCTGGTACCAAGGGATGAGGAAATGTTGAGTGACTGACAGATTGAATGACCAAAGAGGAAAGTCAGGGCCAGTGAGTAGTAACTTTCGGCACAGGGTAGGGCGGGACTTCCAGCTGGCTTGAGGGGGCCCACAGTGGAAGAAGCAAGCGCCCCAAACTAGCAGGAGGCCCAGCAGGGCCTTGCAGGGCAAACTGACAGAATGAGAGGGACTTGCGAGAAGAGGGAGTGGTGATCAGACAGTGCTCCTCAGCTGTCAGGCACATGGGAATCATCTCGAGATCTCTTCACGTGCAGGGCCTGAGTCAGTAGGTCTGGGTTCGGACCCAGAACCTGCCTTTATAACAAGCCCCCAGGTGAAGTGGATGCTGCTGCTCTTGAGAGGCAAGGTTCCAGATGACCTCTCATGCCTTCCTTTTGAAAAGCTAGCTCTTCTGGGGTCCCCGTCCAGCTCAAGATCAGGGTCAAGTCTGGCTGGCTGGGAGCTGAACAGACTCGATTCAGACCAGGTCTAGCTCTAGGACAGGGGTGTCCTGCCCACTCACCACTTGCTCGTCCAGCGTGAGCAGAGTGCGGGGCACCTTGGGTGAAGCTGAGCCCAGGCGCAGGCAGGTGGGGCTCAGCCTCGGGGCCACATGCTCTAGAAGCTTCCTCGGGGACAGGCCTCGGGGGGGCCCTGGCGGCAGCGCGTCCTCTGAGATGGTGCCTCGGAGGGTCCGGAGCTAAGGACGGGATGTAGGGGCTCTCAGGACACACGCAGGTGGCTCCGGAGGCAGTCCGCGGCCTAGCTCCCGTGACCCTAGCCCACCTGTGTGGTCCGCACGATGATGCGGTAGCTGTGCACACTGCCCCCTCCGCTGCTGTCCTTCTCCTCCCGACGCAGGCTCACTGCCACCGGGCCCAGCGCCTCGTCCAGGCCGAAGAAGTTCTGGTGTTCTGCCGGGAGCAGGAGGCAGATTACCAGCCTCGCCCCTCAGCAGTCCCACCCTTGCTCAGCCACACCCATCACCAAGTCCCCCTCCCAGGTCCCATCACACTAGCTCAGATCATCCCCTCCTCAGCCCTGCCCACATTTTACCAAGCCAAATCCTGACTCCTGTCCACACCTATTATACACTTGGGCCCTAAGCCTCGCCCGTATATCTCGCCCTGGACCCAGGAGGCTATGCCTCCCTGCTCCAAAGCCTAGATCCTGCATGGCCTTGCCCAGCATGCCCATATTCTTTCCCAGAATATGCGGAGCTCTCCCATGTGAACACTGATGATGACAAGGTGCCCAGGTGCAGGGGTTCAGATTTCAGCTCCCAGCAATGGCCCTAGGAAATCTATCCCGAGCCCAGAGGAGTACGATGAACCCGAAAGAGGCAGAGGAACATGTCTGGGTGTGAGGGGCGGCCTGGCTTGGCTGCAGGGAGGTGGTTACGGCTGGGCAACCTTGACCCAGAGACAGAGCCCAATGCTTTACACAGCCAGGGACTCGACAGAGAGGACAGTGCGCTGCAGGTGGCCCTCACCTTTGCCGTAGAAATACTTGCGGTAGTAGCCGGCGCCCAGGTCTGCGTGCTCCAGGCTGTAGGCAGAGGTTCGGTTCTGCGGCTCCTCCAGGACCGACACGGCCGCATTGGGCAGTGACGGGGGCACAGGTGGAGACACCGGTCCCCCGAGACCCAGCTCGCCTTCGCCCCCGAGCTCGCTCACAAAGCCAGGTGCCTCGAGCAGCAGGTCCGAGCTAGCAGTCTGGTCCTGAGCTGCGGCCGGGGTCCCAGAGCTGGCCTCCGCCTGCGCCCCCAGTCCCCGGGGCCTTGGAGACCAGTCAAAGAGCAGGCTCTGCACGTCGTAGTGGGCGAAGCAGCGCGGCTCAGGCACCGGCGGGAACTCAGGCTCCGGCTCCTCCGCCGGCAGCCCCAGCAGTGCCAGCGGGTCAGAGAAGAACCGGGCCGGGGGCGCGGCGGGGCGGCTGGCCTCCTCGTGGCTGTGGGCGCGGGCACGAGGGCTGGCCGGCGTCGGAGGCCGGGCCTCGCCTGCATCGCTGCCACTGCGCACGAGCGGGCCCCGGGTCGGCCTGGGCTCAAAGGTGTGCGGCGTCAGCGGGGGCCGGGCCGGCTGGCGCAGCTTGCGGGCGAAGAGGTCATCGGTCGGTGCAGGGGCCGGGCCCCGCCGAGGGCTCCCCACGCCGCCGGCCCACATGGGCGCGCCTCGGACCTGGGGACCTGGCTCTCCGGGTGCCGGGCCGCATTGGCGGGCGCGGGTGGTTGGTGCCCAGCCAGCAGGCCGGNGTCGGTGCAGGGGCCGGGCCCCGCCGAGGGCTCCCCACGCCGCCGGCCCACATGGGCGCGCCTCGGACCTGGGGACCTGGCTCTCCGGGTGCCGGGCCGCATTGGCGGGCGCGGGTGGTTGGTGCCCAGCCAGCAGGCCGGTTCCTGCCCTGAGGGAGGAGTGGGCTGCTGAGAGGGGCCTGGGGAGAAAACAGGAACCCAGCCCCCAGCCTGGTCCTCCCCACGCGGGTTGGCTTCCGGCCCCCTCCGCGACCATCAAAGCCGCTTCCGCTTTCCTGGCCACTTCCTCGTCTGCCTGGGGCTGAGGTTTCAGCCCCCTCCTCCAGCTCAGCACAGGGCAGGCCCAGGGGCTGGGCTGTGGCGACCTTGGCCCTGAGGGTCTGGGAGCCCCGGGCCGCCCTGGGGCCGCCAGGGTTCCCCAGCTCCCACTCACACACCTTGCCTGTGGTCTGGGCCCAGGGTGAGGGTCCCCACCAAGAGCTGGCCCAACCAGACAGAGGATTTGTCTCCGCTGGGACGGGAAACCCATGGGGCCACTGGTGTCTGGGTCCTGCCCACTTGACAAAGGGAGGACGTCCTGTCCCCAGAGACCTTCCTCCCTGCTCCTCCCACTTCCTCCAGGATCCCAGAGGAACTAAGCACCCAGTGGCTGGGTCTCAATGCCCTGGCCCTCACCGCTTCGATACCTCAAGGACGCAGGGGTTCCCAGGGGGCAGTGGCAGGTCAGCAAGGACAGCAAGAGGACTTCCTTCAGTGCAGGAAGTGGCCCCAGCTCTGGGCCCAGCCCCGTGCCCGGCCCCACATCCTGAGGAAGGTGCTGGGGTCACACCAGCTCAGTCATGGGACCTTGGTCACCCCAACCTGATGGACAGGTCTGGGCTCACCCTCCTGCAGGCTTCTGTGGCCCTGCCTGGGGGGAGGGGAGGAAGTCCTGGTGACCAGGACTGGAACTGGGACCCATGGGGACTTCGCCCTACCTGGCCACATTGAGGGTGACAGGGCATTCTGAACCCCACATGACAATCAAACCAAGGTCCCCATAAGGGACTGCTCTTGCCTAGAGCAACTGTATCAGCTAGGATCAGACTGACAGCTAGGCCTGTCAGCCTGCAGGGCCTAAGCGATGCTGTACTTCCCCACTCCGAGCTCTGTGTGAGTAGGTGTGGGGCAGGTTGGGGCTAGGCTAAGGCTTGAGGTCTCACAGGATGTACGAGTGAGACACCGAAGGCCCCAGGGACCTGCTAAGTGCGGAAACGTGTCGAGATCAGGGGCAGGTGTAAAGAAAGGGTGGTGTGAGAACGTGAGGTGGCCACCCTCAGATGAACCCAGGATGCAGTGGGCGGCTGGGGCAGGGCTGTGGGTGACCCACTCGGGGTGCAGGCACCTGCTGGTGGGTTTTCATGCGTCAGCTAGGGCTGTGTGGGGCTGGGCTGGGAGGGGGTGGGGGCACACGCTCTGCACCCCTCGGCTAGAGCTCCAGAACCAAGTAAGGGCAGGCCTCCAAGAGCTCAGAGTACCTCCTCCCTTAGCTTCTCCTAGGACAAAGTTCTTGACGACCCTGAGCCTCTGTTCTCTCATCTCCAAAATGGGGTTAATTAACCCTTCCTGTCCCTTCCCAACCCTGCCAGGAGATTGCAAGCAAAGGGAAGTAAGTGAAGCTGGCCATGTGTTAAGCGTATGGTGGCAGATGCAGGCCCTGGCTCCATGGGCCAAGCTCCGGGGCCTGGGCTGTGGTGTGTGTGTGTGTGATGGGGTGGGAGGGGACACGAGGCAGGGGTCTGTGCAGGCCCCCGCTCCGTGCAGGTCAAGCTCTGTGTATCTGTGTGTGCACAGCTGGGGGCTGCTTTTTGCTCTGGCCCAGCTCCGGCTGGGCTCTGGCCCTGCCTTGAGGGGTGTTCTTGGGCTCTGCCCCCCACCCAGCAGCTTCACACAGGGTCCATTGAGGCCAGGACATTCCTTGTGGCCTGTGTCACTGGCGAGGAGGGGGCCGGCCTGCTCCCACAGATCCGGAAGGCCTGGCTGCCCCAGGAGAAGGCTCTGGACGCTTCCCAGCACATCTGGAGGTCATGACCCCATTTCTACTGCCAGGGGGCGCGACAGATGTTTCCTCCCAGGCCAGGCGCGGGACTGGGGGGCGGTGTGCAAAAGCTGGGTCGGAGGCCGCCCTGAGAGAAAGGGAGCCCCGGAACAGGGGTGCCCAGCACACAGCCAGCAAGCAGCCGGACAGTCGCCAGCTTCTCTGAGAGGAGCCGGTAACCGCCGCATCCACTCACCCGCCACAGGCCGGGCCGGGCTATCCACGCAAAGGAGGTGGGGGCGGCACCAGTCAGAGGCAGGGGACTGGACGTGCTGACTTGGGACTAGAGCCCAGTGGGAGGTTGGGAGGGTGCAGGCGGCGAACTCAGCGAGGACCCCTACCACCCACACACTACCCTCGCTGACCGGCAGGCCACCTCCTCCCCTGTCCCGCCCGACACAGTGCTGCCGCTCCCCCTGCTCCCCCGCTCCCGCCGGTACATA
>SJYV01032523.1:30454-41376 GCA_006410875.1 Neotragus pygmaeus | reverse complement strand
AAAAAAAAAAGAATCCCCCCCCTTTCCCACATTTCAGCCCCAAGTCCAAGGCCAAAGGGCCACCCCAGCAGGCGGTGCAGGCCGAGGGGCCAAGTCAGTCCTGGCCATGGGCTTGAAGCGGGACCAGCCCATGGGTTTGGCTCTTAGGGCCCGACTGGGATGCTGCCTGCCTCAGTTTGGGAAGCCCAGGCCCTGGATTAGGGATGAGAGATCAGGGGTCAAGGTCAGAGGTCTGGGCTATTCAGTTCCAGTGCTCTGGCTAAGGCAGCCAGAGGTCAGGGTTCACATGTGGAAGCCAAAGCCACTCGGTTCTGTGGTCCAGCAGAAAGGGCCAGAGGCCGGGGTCCAAGTTCTCAAAGACAGGGCTGAGGCCCAGAGGTCGCCAGGCCACTCAGTACTGATGCTCCAGCAGGGGCTGAGCCGCTGGGCTCTCTCGCTCCTCTGCAGGGGCAGGCCAGTCGCCCAGGGCCCCGGTGGGCGTGCCACTCTCAGGAGCACTGCTGTCCAAGCAAGGAATGTCCTGCACTGTTCTGGGGGGCGAGGCTTCAGTGCTGATGTCCGGGCTGAGGCTGAGGTCTAGCGGCGCCTGAGGGAAGGGAGACAGGTTGGTGGTGGGAGACCAGACCTGAGGTGCCCAGACCTGACCCCGCTGGAAAAACCTTACCTGAGATTTGGGGGTGCTTCCTTTAGGGCTCCCTGAGGCTGGCTCCCCCTCGGATCCCCCTAGTCCCTTCCGACCCCCCAGGCTCCACTTCCCACTGGGACCCTCAGAACTTAGGAGACCAGGGCCAGGGGGCCTTGAGGGCCTGGGAACCTCAGCGGGGGCCGGTGAAGCGGGGGATGGTCCAGGGAGCCGAGGGGGTGGCCACTGCAGCAGAGGAGGGGGGCGCCCATCACCAGAGCCGCTCAGGGAGGGCCTCGGGCCCCAGGCAGGGCCTGGTGGGAGGGGCTGGTCCCCAGCGCCTGTGGGAGACAGATAAGAGGGCAGACTTCAGTCACTAGGCTGCCTTTCCCACTCACCGGCTCAACCAGGCCTTGCTGGCTCACCTGCTGTGTTCTCAGGTGTGGGTTGTGCCAAGGGGGGGTTATTGCTGAGGGAGGTCAAGCCACCACCTCCGCCACAGTCCGAGTCATCCACGTTCCCGCCGCTATTGCAGCCGGCACCACAGCCCTTGTGAAGCCTGGGCGAGGGGAAACAGAGACGACGACGGTGGGGGGAGGAGGGTGCAATGCCCTCACAAGCACAAGTCCCCAACCCAAGGCACCTAACATCTCAGATCCTAGTCCTATTTCTAAAAGATTCTGCCATCTACTTTACAGCACGTTTTTTTTTTTAAGGTTACATTGTGAGGCCTGTGGGATCTTAGTTCCCCAACCAGGGATCGAACCCATGTCCCTTGTGGTGCAAACGTGGTCTTACCCACTGGACAACCAGGGAAGCCCCTATAGAGTTTTTAAAGGTCGCATTATTGATGGTGCTTCAGGCTAAAGGCCACCTTCAGCTCTGGCTGAGAGGGTGGGGTATGCAGCTGGGTCAGCTTGGGGTTCACCCCTGGCTCCGGCGCTTCCTCAGTCAGGCCCCAGAGGGCACCACTTTCTCTCTGTGAACCTCTGCTTCCTCCCGTGACCCCAGAGGCACGGGTCAGAGCTCACCTCTCCCAGCTGCGCAGAAGCCAGCGGGCGATGGCGCCCAGGCTGACGGGGCCACCCCACAGCGCCCGCAGCTGAGGGTGGCTGCCGGCTAGCGAGGTGGTGAGGGGAGACACGTAGATGGGGTAGCCCAGCGGCTGGTCGCAGGAGGAGTTAATCATGTTGCGGAGCGCCTGCTTGGCGTTCTGGATGCTGCCGCGCTCAGGGTTGCGGTTGCGCAGGAACACCAGCTCCTGCTGCTGCCCGGCCCAGAGGCCACGCACACACTCGCGGTTCACCTGCGGGGGCACACGTGTGGGAGGGGTCAGGAGGCCGCGGCAGGCTGGGGCCGGGAGGGGTGGGTGCCGCCCCCACCTTGATGACGCGGAAGCTGAGGTGGCGCCGGTTGAGCATGATGACCTTGTACTCGTCCGAGGCGTCGTCCAGGACGTGGCGCAGCGCCAGCAGCGAGGGCGTGTTGCTGAGGATGGCGCTGCGCCAGGCCGGGTCGCCCTCGTGCGAGATGACCAGCCGCTCCTCGTTGGCCGCGATGGCGTCATACAGGGCGGCCGGCTCCTCGTACTCGTCTGGGGACGTGAAGTGGTCCTGCGGGGAGGACGGGAGGGCCGAGGTGGGCCGCCCCTGCCCTGAGCGGCCGGTTCACTGCCTGCCCGCCCTGCCTGGGCACACCTCTGCCTACCTGGTGAAGCTTGAGGGCCATGCGAACCCCGGGCGCCACCACGCGGTGAAGCAGGTCCATGTCGGCAAAGACCCACTCGTCCCGCGGGGAGGTGATCCGGAAGTCCCCCTTAAACAGGGCGTGCAGGCCGTAGAGGAAGGGCTCCAGGCTGGAGAAGAGGAGGGGGTGAATGCACCGGGCGCGCTGGGGCTCCTCAGCGCTGGCTGTGTATGTAGGGGTCAGAAGGCAGCCCGTTCTTCACGTGGGGCCTCAGTTTCCCCATCTTGACAAGGTCAGTCCCTGCCCGTGTCCCTCACAGGGCGATGGTGAGGAGCAGGCGAGGTCCCATGGGGAGAGGAGCCGCACTAAAGGAAGGACTGATGTGGCCCTGGGGGCTGCAGCCAGAGGACCAGAGCTTGTCAGGAGGTAGATGAGGGGAGGGCCACAGGCTGGGCTGGGCACTCACCTGGCAGACATGCTGTGCGAGGCGGTACCCAGGGCCCGGCGGCCCAGCACACACAGGCCAAAACACAGCGTGACCAGCGGCGAGTTCCAATCCTGGTCCACAGGCTGCAGCACAAGGACCCCCGTCCCCAGAGCCCAGCTCAGACCCGGCACAGGGAACCTGGGGCAGGGGCCAGGGCCCAGGCCCAGGGAGGCTGAGGGCGAGAAGAGCCCGCACAGGAAGGGGGAGGCCGAGGGAGGGAGGGCAGCCCCAGGGTGTTGGTGGCCGGACCTGGCCGCGCCGGGAGGCACAGTACTGGATCCACTCCAGGTGCACGGCGCAGAAGGAGGGGAGCGAGAGGCCGGAGAGGCGAAGGTCGTAGTCCTCGTCCACACTCAGAGAGAAGGTGGGGTCAGAGTCAGCGTAGCCAGGCGCCCGCACAGGACGCAGGGCCGTCGCGATGCCTTCGTGGCTCAGCCAGGCCTCCAGCTTTGGAGAGCGGCTCACGTAGTAGATGATACTCTGTGAGCAGAGGGCAGGGGTCAGTGACTGGGGGTGCGCCCTCGCCCTGGCCACTAGGAGAGAGTGTCAGGGTTCAAAGGCTTCTCCCTGTGAGTTCCCTGGTGGTCCAGTGGTTAGGATTCTGCGCTTTCACCGCAGAGGTCCTGGGTTCGATCTCTGGTTGGAAACTAAGATCCCTCAAGCTATGTGGCCTGACCGGAAAAAAGAGAAGCTTCTGCCTTAGACTGCGCTGAAGTCAGCTTCCCCTCTCCCATCTCAGCTCCCTGAAGCCACACAGGCCTGTCTGCTCCTTCTCTCAGTCAGGGAAGGGGAAGGGGAAAGCCGACAGGAAGCACCCCTCCTTACGGAGCATCCACTAGAGGGTGCTGCCTGTGGCAGGTGCTTAGGTCACGGGTCCCTCAAGATAGCATGAGTGTGATCACAGGACTTCCCCTCAAAAAAAAAAGAGGCACAGTGCCGGGAGCCAGCACGGGAGATCCCACCCATGACAAGGTTATGTGGAGAGACCTGACTGGCAAGGCGAGTCAGGTATTCTTTCCTAATCTCTTTTATATTTATAAATAAGTAAGTTTTTCCTCACCTACTCCATCTCCCCTTTGAATTACCCTGGATCCACCAGGGCTGGACCCCGACAGCACAGCATCTACCCAAGCCAGGGGCTCCTGGACCCCTTAAGAGAATCTGCTGAGGACTTCAGTGGTTAAGAATCCGCCTTGCAGTGCAGGGGACGTGGGTTCCATCTTTGGCTGGGGAACTAAGACCCCACACGCCGCAGGGCAACTAAGCCCACATGCCACAACTACCGAGCCTGTGTACAACCAGAGAAGCTGCGTGCCGCCACGAGGACCCCTCGAACCGCATCTAAGACCTGACTCAGCCAAGGAAATAATAAAATACATATTTAAAAGAGAGAGATTCTGCTGGTTTCTAAGCAGGGGCGTGGGCGAATGGAGAAGAGCCTTTGGACAGTATGCGGCTGGTACAGACACGATGGATGGGTGGTCTGAGGCCGACAGTTGGCAGCCAGTCAGGTTATGGGATCCTGTGTGCTGCCCTGGATGGAGCCAATGCGGGGTGGCCTCCTGCCTGGGGGAGGGCTGGAGAACCCAGAGCTGCAGAGGCTGGTACAGCTGGCCGTGAACAGGGGGCATCTCAGCAATAGGGAGTCCAGCAGCGTGGTAGGATGTGGGGGGCCAAGAACCCGGGCAAAATGGCCACAGTATAAGCTCTTCCCTAGGAGTGAGTGAGGGCATGGGAAAAGACATCTGAGAAGGTAGTTTCTCTGACAAGTGACACAGAGGGGCCGTCCACCAGCTGGTGGTCTGGAGGGTGGTCGTCAGCAATGCCCCTCCCAGGACCGAAGCCCAGAGAGAGCATCTGTGTATCTACTGCCCACTAGCCTCCAGTACTCACCACCCCACGGGAGCCTCCTAGAGGCAGTGACAGAGGGCCCCACCCTAGGCCCCCCACGGGCAGAGTCACGGGGCCTGTTATCCAGCAGTGACTCTTTGGAAGATGCTTCCGCTCTGAGGCCCCAGCCACCCTTGGGCAGAGCAGGCTCCTGGAGACTCAGGAGGTGGCCTTCGGGAAGCTCCCGCCCAGTGAGCCCTGAGTGTGGGGCCCCGGCCACCCGGCCTCACCCTCCTACCCTGACGTAGTAGGTGACGAGGATCTTGCGGAGGTCGAACACCTGCAGCATGGATGCGGCGTTGTTATCGCTGATGCTGTAGCCCTCCAGCACGTACTTGCTGGCTGTCACCTCCCAGGCCAGCCAGCGCTGCCCGAAGGCCGCATTGAAGGACAGGACCCTCGGCAGGTGGCCTGGCTCACAGCAGCAGCAGCCCTCGTCCTCCTCCACGCCCTCGGTGATGGCCTCCACCTCCCGCTGCTGGCAGTATGTACCTGCGGGGACGGGGGCCAATCAGGGGACATGGGCCCATCCCCGCCTGCCTTCTCCCCAGAGCGCCCAGGCCCCTCCCCTGGAGGCGACGGGAATCAGTTATTTAGTGAACGGATGAACAAATGAGCCCCTTTCTCCTCCTAACTCCCNAGGGGACATGGGCCCATCCCCGCCTGCCTTCTCCCCAGAGCGCCCAGGCCCCTCCCCTGGAGGCGACGGGAATCAGTTATTTAGTGAACGGATGAACAAATGAGCCCCTTTCTCCTCCTAACTCCCAGTGGCCGTGGTGGGGTGGGGCTGGGGTGGCGGTGACAGGATGGACAGGGTCAGATCCCTCACTTATGGACGCAGAGACCAAAGCTCAGGGTCGCGCTGCTCTGAGCTAGGCTTGGAGCCTCTCTGCACGCGGGGCCTCTTCTGAAGCTGGTACCCGCCAGGTGCATCCTTCCTGAGGGCCAGGAGCTGGCTCACTGCCCGGGGCTTATGCGTGGACCCCAGCCTGGGCCAGGCCTGAGTCCACAGAGCAGGCCAGCAGGTGCTTCCACCAGAGCAGCCTGTTCACTGCAGACCTGCCACAGTCAGGGCAGGACGGGGCTGGGCCAAAGAAAGCCTGTCACCTCAACGCTCAGACTAGGAATCCCAGGCCGTGGGGCCCGGGGCAGAGAGTGCCTTGCTCAAGGGCCCCAGCAAACCGGGGTAGAGCTGGTTAGGGTCTGGCCCTCACACACTGACAAAGGCGGCACCCTGAGGCTCACCCCGGAACTCGAGGCCACGCAGCTGGAAGGTGACGAGGCCGTTGCCAACCTCGATGAGGTGGACCAGGGCGTTGAGGTAGTCGGAGGCCAGGACGAAGCAGTCGCCGGGGCCGTAGTTGCCCCAGCGGCCCAGCACCAGGTCCCCACACAGTGTGTGCTGCAGCGAGCGGGTCAAGTGCTCGTAGAAGATCGAGTTGAGGTTGTTGTCATCAGCGCCTGGGACCCAGGATAGACGGACAGATGAACACGACAAGTGAGCAAGGCTTCCTCCCCAGGGTGGCCCTGCCCCATAGCCCTGAATGGCTGGGTACACACCGGGGTTCCGGTCCAGCTGAGTGACCAGGCGGGTGTTGGAATGATCCACGCGTTTAGTGCTGTTCAGAGACAGGGGGACACACAGGTGGCCAAGAGGGCAAGGCTGCCCCAGGCTCAGGTGCCAGTTCCCACCACCCTCCACCCACGCCCCTCTGGGCTTGCACCCCCATACTCTGAGGCAGACGCCACGAGAGCTCTATGACAGGGGGAGGTTAAGGTTCACGGACGTGAGGGCACTCCCCCAGGGGCACCACACAGCCCAGAAGCCCAGGTGTGAGCCCTGGGCCTCGGTCTGGCTCAAGCTGTGTTCCTGAGGATCAGCCACCTCAGTGAAGCCTACGGTGCCATTCCCCCAAGCCCAGCCTCCAATCTCCATCTGCTCTCCCAGCAACCTGTCCCGTTCAGCCACTCGCTCCCCGCCAGTCCCCCACCTCCGTCCCAAGAGACTCACTTGTAGTCACGCTCCCAGAACTTAAGGGGCCGCGCGTAGGACATGATGAAGACGGCGCTGCCCAGCAGTGGGTTGAGAGGCGTGGAAAAGAGTGCCGAGAGCAGGGCCTGAACGAACAGCATGGCCGAGTCTGGGCGCGAGTCAAGGAGGTGGCGGGCACGCAGGACCCTCCCCAGCCTCCCTCACGACCCTTCCACCCCAGCCAGCCCGCCCAGGGCCCCCCATCCAGGCAACGGCCCTCCCTGCACACCCCCACCCAGGCTGCAAGCAGCAGGCTGGGTACGTGGCACGGCAAACGGCTGGGCAAAAGCGTGGAAAGCTGAGCCCCAGGTGATCTGCCAGGGCGCGATGTAGGTCAGCACGAAACGCAACTTGTACAGCAGGTCCCACAGCTGCAGGGGTGGAGAGGGGAGAAGGTGAGAGATACATGGACTGCTCACAGAGAAGGGGGCCCACCACGTGCCCCTCAGACCTCTGGGACTTCCGACACCATTAGCAACCCCAGACAAAGCACCCAAGGCAACATTAGCTATTTAATTCATATAATCATCCTGGGAGCCTCCTATCACTGTCCCACTTCCCAGATGAGAAAACTGAGGTTCAGACGAGGTAGAACACATACATGATTTGCTCAGGCTATGCCACTCTTGGTGACGAGGCTGTGATACCAAAAGTTAAGAGACAGTCACAGGCCCTACCCTCAGAGGGGACACAGACTTGATCTCTACCATCCTGGGCCAGGCCAGAAACCANTCCCAGATGAGAAAACTGAGGTTCAGACGAGGTAGAACACATACATGATTTGCTCAGGCTATGCCACTCTTGGTGACGAGGCTGTGATACCAAAAGTTAAGAGACAGTCACAGGCCCTACCCTCAGAGGGGACACAGACTTGATCTCTACCATCCTGGGCCAGGCCAGAAACCAGACTAGAACGCTCACGGGAATGAGATGCAAGCTCAGGCCTGTGCCAGGATCCCCCGCGGGCACCACTGCAGGCCTCCAGTACAGAGCCCGTAAACAGGCCTTTGTTCAAGGCCCAGCTGACCACCAGCTCTCCAGGAAACCTGAGGCAAATCACTTATGCTCTCTAAACCTCAGCCTGCCACTGTCCTATGAGGAGCTGCTGCCAAGGCCCTCAGAGGGGGTGCCGCAGGCCTGGGGCAGGTCCCCCGCACCGAGGCAGGAGGCCGGCCCCGGGGCGCAGTGCAGCCCGCAGCTCACCTTGCTGCAGAGCAGGGACATGAGGAAGTAGTCGAGCAGGAAGCCCTGGGAGAGGCGCGGGTAGTCGAAGTGAAAGAGTAAGACGGTGAAGGCCAAGGTCAGGTACTGCTGGGGCGGGCAGCAGAAAGCCGAGCGCAGCAGCTTCAGCCCAGCCACGGTCATGAGCAGTGCCCGGCAGCTGTGGGCCAGAGGCAGGCTTCAGGGGGCGGGCGGTGGGGAGCCCTGGCCTGGGCTCTGCTGGGCGGGGCCCAGCTCTTTCGGGCCAGCGACCTTCATCTCCGTTCCCTGAAGAGGTCACTAACCCCCTCAACTTCAGGAGTACTGGAGGGACATGTCTGCTCCTGAGGAGGCAGGTGCTTCACTGGAAAGGGTGTCAGGAGCTGGGGGCCGAGAGGACTCAGTTTCCCCCTGGGTTACTCGGGCAGGTAGGTGGTGGGATAACCAGGGGGCTGGCGGTCCTCACTAGAGGCAGAACTTGTCCGGGTGGCTGACGACTGTGTGAGCGTCCACCGTGAGGGCGTTGAGCACCACGGCCGGGTAGATGAGGTACTTCTCCACGCACTGCAGGCCGGCATACAGCTTCTCAAACCACATCACCTGGGCAGCGCCTGCAACCATGGGCAGGAAGGTGGGACTGCTGTCGAGCTCCGGGCCCTCCATACCCCCTCCTGCCACAAGGGAGGACAGGCGTGCTCTCCGAGGGAAGCTGGCAGGAGGACAGAGCCCAGGATGTGAGGGTGCACAGTTCTGGGCCCCTAGAATTTCTGGGCAGCTGGGGGTGTTGATCTTCAGCAGATCAAAGGAGGGCGATGAGGCCCAGGCAAGGCGTGTTGGGGGCTCGGGGCAGGTGCTCTGCCCATTCGGCTGTGTGAAATAAAGGATGATGACAACACCCCTGGCATCCACTGGAGTCAGGACAGGTTGGGTGAGGCCCAAGTTCAGTGACCCTCAGTCACAGGGACCTTCAGACCAGGCCTCTGTCACCAGCTCAAGGCGACCGTAGCCACATGGAGATGCTGGCCCAGTAAACAAGATCCTTCACTGTCTAAGAAAAACAAGCATGCAGACCTTCTCACCACAAATCCAGGTATTTAAACACAAGCTCCAGGGATTCTGTGTTGCACAATTCACTGTGCACTGCGCTGGTCTAGTTCATTAAGAACCAGTCTGTATTTCTCAACACCACCTCCTGGAGTTCTATCTCCTCAGGGTCCATAAGGCGGGCAGGGAAAGGGCAGAGCAGGCAGGGCGAGAGTGAGGCAGGGGCTGAGGGGGGCACAGGAGAGGGTACAGAGGGCAGTGAAGGGGCCGCAGGGCCCATGCCATCACAGACGGGGCGGTGTGGGCAGAGGCTGCCCCCTGCTGGCACCAAGCGGAGAGGTCCGAGCTGGATAAGGAGGGGCGGGGCCTCAGCCCGGCGGGCACTCACCTCGCACCTCGTACTGGCTGTACTCCAGCGGCTTCAGCACGGGCTGTGACAGGCAGAACCAGGGCAGCTGTTTGCGGAGCTGCGGCAGCAGGTAATGTGTGAAGAAGCCTACGGCCCCCGCCAGCGCGTACAACACAAAGCCTAGCACGGACTGCAAGAAGGAGGGGAGGCTCAGCCACGGGGCCGCCTGGTGCACGTCAACCAGGGCCTGAGAAGGATGTGAGGCCATGGCCCCCGGCCCTCGGGGCATGTGGGCTCTGGCAAAGACCTGGGCGAGAGGACTGGCCTGTGCCCCACGAACCTTCAGGGCAATGAAGACGGTGCTGGCGCTGATGGCAAAAGTGAGCACGGCAATCACCACACACATCACCAGGTCAGAGTGGAGGACCTCGCGCTGCAGGGTCGGGAAACACCAGCGTGGGTGCCGCTGCCATCGGCAGCTGAACGCACCCTTCCCTCCAAGACTGGACCCCGAGACTCCGGGCGCTTACCACTGACTGACGCATCTTTTCTGGCAGTGGGTCTGGGGGCTCAGCGCGGGCGGTCTCCAAGCTCCGCTCCTCCAGCTCAGGAAAGAGCTTGCTCCGGACCAGAGACCTGGGGGGTCGGGCCGTGAGAAGTCAGGGGCCTGGGTCTGGGAGACTGCCCTTCCTCCCACAGGCCCTGGGGTCAGGTGGTGACAGGCACATGTGCAGACCCTGCCCCCCAACCCTTGCCAGGCACAGACACACGAGCACGCGCAGACAGTCCGCACAGGCACCCACCAGAGCACGGCGGGGTCGCTGCTCTGCCGGCTCAAGTGGTAGGACAGCGCCACCAGGAGGCCGCAGAAGACGGAGAAGATGACAGGGACGTGCTGCTCCGGCCAAGGGCTCTGGCGAGGGAGTCCGCGTCGGTCAGAGCTGTGGGCGCCCCCACTTGGGGCAAAGGCCCCTGAGAGCCCCACCCCACAGTCGCCCACTCTGGATGCCTCCCAGCCCACCCCAGGTCATCCCTACCTTGATGGCCCCGAGGCAGAAGCCGTAGAGCAGGGCGGCAGCCAGCAGGCTGCGGGAGAGGCTGAAGATGGCGGTCAGGGGGCTGGTGGCGGCTGTGAGGCGAGCAGGGGCAAGTAAAGCCCAGAGCCCACCCGTCAGCCCCCACGGCACTGCCCCCGCTGCCCCTCAACTTCCAGGGGCTAACCTCCTCTGGACTCGGGGCCCAGCCCACTGTTCTCTGCTCCCCCAGCCCAGAGAGACCTGCAGGGCTTCTGGCATTCTCGAGTTTAAACCACTTGCCTGGGGAGGAGGAGATGGGAGGGTTGGGAAAGGGAGGGGAAGAGATGGGCTCTTGGAATCTTCCGTGTAGACTCGGAAAAGCCTCAGTGAAGTGCTAGATCCACAGTTGTATAGCCTCATATAGCCTCATACCCTCAGAGCCTCACAGACCCACAGGCCCGCACGTCCTCCTCACCCCCGAGCCCCGCCCTGGACTCTGTTACCTGTGCCCCCAAAGCCGTGCATGTCGATCTGCTCCAGCAGGTACATGAGGCAGGTGTTCACCTGGGGCAAGAGGCCCAGGAGGAAGACGAGCG
>SJYV01032523.1:0-28649 GCA_006410875.1 Neotragus pygmaeus | reverse complement strand
GGCGGGGGCAGGGGATGCGGGGGTGGGGGTGGGGGACAGGACCCGGCCACAAAGACCCACACCCGGGCTGGCGCCCATGCCAGCCGTCATCCTGAGTATCTGGAGCTATAACCTCGGGCAGGGCCAGGGTGCACCTACTCCAGGAAGCCAGCCCACTGCTACCCTGCACCCAACCCCAGGCTCTGTCCCCTCTAGACCCGGAGACCTCAGGGGCCACCACTCTGGTTTCTAGCCGATTTGCCTCCCGCTCCCCCAAAGCACTGCTCACAGTGCCGGGAGAAATCCAGAGCACAGGAAGCCACCCAGACAACAAACGTCACCTGACCGCTCTGCCTTTCTGGGCCTCAGTTTTCCTCCCAGAAAAAAAAGGAGAGCTAAGACAGATGATTTGCTGGCTTTTTAGGCTATACAGGATTCAAGTTAATTGAATCTAACGCAGAAGCAAATTAAAAAACAAACAAACAAACACTGCGTAGAAGCCACGTCTCCTTCCAGCAAAATTTTGAAAGAAGAATGACCAGAGCACCCCCACTAGGCCAACCATTCACTCCTAGAAGAGCCTAAAGCAATCCCATTGCAAATTCCAGCCCTCCACGCACCCTCAGTGACCAGCGGTTAGGCTCTCTGCGGCCATGACGGCCTCCACATGTTAGAAGCCCTGGGGCCAGGAACAACAGAGGGCTGGGAGCCGAGGGGCTGAGTGCTCACCGGTCCAGCAGTGCCAGCAGGGCGAGCCGCTCGTAGCGCACAGAGGTCCAGCGGCCAGGAAGAAGCCAGTACTTGTAACTGTGCTGGGCTCGGGGTGGTGCCTCCTCCATCAGCGTCTGCTCCTGGGATTCGTGCAGGGAGTCCTGGTCCAGTAGGTCAAACTGCGGTCCCCACGGCCGCGGCCATCAGCCCCGCCCCCCCCCTCCACTGCGGTCCATGCCACCCCCTGGCACACACTGGCCATCAGCCCCATCCCTCACCACCGCGGTCCACGCCACCCCCTGGCACACAATGGCCATCAGCTCTGATCCACTCCCGTCCATGCCACCCCCTGGCACACATGAGCTGGTCTACACAGAAAGTCCCTACTATCTAGTGGCCCCGCAGCCTGCCCTGACCCTGCACCCCAGGGCTTGCTCCTTTCTCCAGCCTTCCAGATATGACTCAACGGCTGTGGGGGCTGCCAAAGGCCAGGGTTACCAGCTCCTGTGTCTGTCTTCCCTACTCAGGAGGCGTCTCTGGCCTCTTTCTAGGGTCAATGAAATCCACCTTACCCTTTGGGAGTCAGTACAAACGGCACCCTTCGCCCAGATGTGGCCACCTTTGACCACTCTACCCTGGAGCACACGGACGGCTGGCCCTGAGGGCAGGCCTGGGTGCCAAATGCCACTGCTGTGAGGCCCTGGGCTACCTACTTAACCTCTCTGGGCTTGTGGGTCTTTAAGTCAACAAGTGTTTATGGGACGCATCCATGAGCCTGTCCTGTGCCAGGCTCCAGGGACACAAGGAGAGCCGCCACAGCACAGCCCCTGCCTCTGGAGGAGCCCTCGCCCATGTGAGGGCGGCACTGCTCCCCCACGGGACGGNCACGGCCGCGGCCATCAGCCCCGCCCCCCCCCTCCACTGCGGTCCATGCCACCCCCTGGCACACACTGGCCATCAGCCCCATCCCTCACCACCGCGGTCCACGCCACCCCCTGGCACACAATGGCCATCAGCTCTGATCCACTCCCGTCCATGCCACCCCCTGGCACACATGAGCTGGTCTACACAGAAAGTCCCTACTATCTAGTGGCCCCGCAGCCTGCCCTGACCCTGCACCCCAGGGCTTGCTCCTTTCTCCAGCCTTCCAGATATGACTCAACGGCTGTGGGGGCTGCCAAAGGCCAGGGTTACCAGCTCCTGTGTCTGTCTTCCCTACTCAGGAGGCGTCTCTGGCCTCTTTCTAGGGTCAATGAAATCCACCTTACCCTTTGGGAGTCAGTACAAACGGCACCCTTCGCCCAGATGTGGCCACCTTTGACCACTCTACCCTGGAGCACACGGACGGCTGGCCCTGAGGGCAGGCCTGGGTGCCAAATGCCACTGCTGTGAGGCCCTGGGCTACCTACTTAACCTCTCTGGGCTTGTGGGTCTTTAAGTCAACAAGTGTTTATGGGACGCATCCATGAGCCTGTCCTGTGCCAGGCTCCAGGGACACAAGGAGAGCCGCCACAGCACAGCCCCTGCCTCTGGAGGAGCCCTCGCCCATGTGAGGGCGGCACTGCTCCCCCACGGGACGGGGAAGGAGAACAAGCACACAAGGAAGGGGCACAAGCGGCTGCTGGGCACTGCCCTTGGTCTCTCTGTGGCCCCGGCTGCGTGCGCACTACTCTCACGATTGTTCTTCAAGCTCTGAATCTGTGCTTTGCACAATCCTAATATTTCTGTCACTTCCTGACCGATTACACAAGTTGTCGTCCACACCAGGACACTTTCAGGAACAAGAAGAGGTGCTCTTGCTAACCCTGCTGAAACAGACAAGCTCGACCAGCACGCCTCGAGTGACCCGCCGCCACTGTCCAGTGACCTCAGCTGTTCCCTCTGCAGGTGCTGCTGCACCGTCCCCACTAACTGCGGGCCCCGCCAGGGTAACGAAGCTATTCCAGACAAGCTTGCTGAGTAAATAAATAAGCAACTCCAGTCCTTCATGTTCTGTGCACCCTGTGCTGGCCACGAAAGGCCAGGACAGCCACCTCAGGGCCCCTGGAGCCCTCACTCGGGACGACCTGCCCTCCCGGGGCCTGTGCAAGTGCCTGGTGGCCTGCGTCCCCTACCCATCCCTGCAGGTCCTTCCCCAGTGCTGGCTTCTCACCTCCGGGATCTCCAGGGGCACTCGGCGCACCTGCATGCCCTGCAGGACCACGGGCCGTGGCTGCAGAAGGTTCAGGCCACCGGTGGCCTCTGGGACGTCAGCTGAGTGGAAGCTGGAGGAATGCGAGTGGCGGTCCCTGTGGGAACAGCAGAGGTGAGGGTCAGGGCTGTGGGCGAGCCCAGGAATGAAACAGGGTTGAGGCCAAGGCCAGGCCACGACTGGGGGCCCGAGGGGGCTGCTCGAGTACCCAGTAAGATGCACAGGGGTGTCAAGAGGAGACAGGTCACAGAGGCCCTCCCTCCCAGACCCTAGGCATCCAAGAAGGCCCTGGAGCCTCATGCTTGGAAGTCCCGTGGAGCCAGGGACCCAAGGGATCCCTGCAGGCTTGCCCCTCTCCCCTCCATGCCCCTTGCTGCCGTCCACCATCCTCTCCTCCTGGAGATCTGAGCTACCTCCCGCCCAAAGAAGGGAGAAAATTCCCCAGAAATGACAGCCCACCAGCCACAGGGTGGGGAGAGCCTGAGCTTGGAGACTCACCAGGCTCCATTGGCTGCCTGCTCCCCCTGCTGACCCACGGGGTTCTCATAGCCGCCTCCGGCCAGGCCAAAGGTGTAAGAACGCCGCACACCTGGAGCACAGACAGGTGTGGGACACAAGGCAGCCTGTCAGCAACAGGAGCACCGAGGCCCAGCCCACCTGAGAAAAACCCTGTGCTGGGTTCTCCAGAGGGCAGCCCAGCCCGGGGGCACCAAGGGTCCAATTTCAGGGACGATGACTCTCGGAGGGGCGGGGAGGCTGGGCCACAGGCTTGGCCACTGGATACAGAGAGGGGCTCACCGCTCTCATCGTAGAAGTAGTGCACGGCACCCTCAGAGGTGTCATCGAAGGTGCAGGCCTCGTGCACGTTGGCGCCGGCCCGGGTGAGCAGCAGCGAGGAGGCAAAGTGCAGGGCTGAGGGCAGCGTCAGAGCCCGGGAGTGGGAGGCCGCGCGGCCCCGCTGAGCCTCCTGCAGGCTGCTGGGGAGGGGGCAGCCCGTGGGCTGTCAGCAGCACTCAGAGCCAGCGGGCCCCCACCCCCCACCCCAGGCAGTCAGCCGGTGCTCACCTGGGGGGTGAGCCCATGACCGAGGCCGGGGGGGTGGGGTTGCTGCCGGCGTTGTGCCGCCTCCGGATGGCCTGTGCCCGCCTCACGTTGCTCGAGTGGTCCCGCTTGCCAGTCTCCTCAGCAGCTGCCCAGAGAGAGGCCCCCCGCCGAGTGTAAGTGACAAGGGAGTGGACAGAGCCTGGGGGCGGGTGGCGGGGAGATGCAGGTACTCCTGTGTGGAGCTAAAGGTCAGGCCTAGTCCAACCATATCCTGGCTCTGTGACCCTGCCAGGTGACCTAACCACTCCGGCCACAGTTTCTAAATCTGGGACTAAGGACCTGACTCGTTCTGCTCCGCTGGTGGCCCAGGAGGATGAGCATGGCTACAGAGACACTTCGAAGAAAAGAGGCTCAAATGCTAACTTTAGGACGGGAGCCAGTTACCTGAGGTCTCTGCCTTAGCCTCCTCTCTGCTCAGCCCTGCTTATCTGAAGCGCCAGCAGACGACCGTCACCAGACGGCCGTGTCCAGATCCACCTGCTGCTGGAGGTTGAGCAGGGCCCCCTCCAGCTGCCCCTTGCCCCTCCCCAGCCGGCACTCATCTCCCCCCAGCGCACCTTCTTCCCGCAGCTCCCCGCGCCAGCCAGGCTGGTTGGCGGCAGGGCCCCTGTGGGCCTCAGAGGGCAGCACAGCGGGCTCAGCAGCAGCCAGCTCCACCCCAGCCTGGGCCTCCAGCTCAGCCTTGGAGCCAGCCGGGGGACCCCGCAGGGCATCCCCTCCGGCCCCGTCCATGCTCAGCACTCGGGCGTGCGTTTTGGCGCTGGCAGTACTAGGCGTCCGCTGGGTCCCATAGGGCCGCTTGGGGGGCACAGCCATCCCCTCCTCAGCCCCGTGGGGGGCCCGTCGTTTTCGGGCTCCCCCGGCGGCCCCCCGAGAACTCTCAGGGGAGTAGCAAGAAGTGGAGGAGGAGCTGTCAGTGCTGTAGCGGCGCTGGGACCGGAGGCTGGAGGCCGGGCTCAGTTCACTGCCCTCACTGGTGTCGTCATCCTCGAAGAAGCCCCGGCCTTCCAGCAGCGGCCGCCGAGGGGCTCGGCCAGTGGCGGGGGAGTGTCTCCGCACGGGCGGCCGNGTAGCAAGAAGTGGAGGAGGAGCTGTCAGTGCTGTAGCGGCGCTGGGACCGGAGGCTGGAGGCCGGGCTCAGTTCACTGCCCTCACTGGTGTCGTCATCCTCGAAGAAGCCCCGGCCTTCCAGCAGCGGCCGCCGAGGGGCTCGGCCAGTGGCGGGGGAGTGTCTCCGCACGGGCGGCCGCCGTTTGCTGGGCCGGAGCAGTGCCAAGTCCTTGGGCCGCACGACCAGGAGAGGCTCGGCCGGGCCCGGCGACGTCCCTGCTCCTATGACGGTGTCAAAGGAGCGCAGAGTGTCATCCGAGGGGACTCCGGCATCCGGGGAGGCTGGCAGCTCTGCCTCCGAGGGGGGGTCTGTGTCGCTACCCTCGGGGGCTTGCCCGCCAGGGGGGCTGTCCAGGTGGGTAGAATTGGTCTTCTCACTCTTGAAGCTGCTCAATGTCTCCCTGTCAGTGCCACTGAAGCAGGAATCTGAGGAGCCAGCTTTCTGGGGTGTGGGGTCCCCTGAGCCCCGCCGGTCCAGGGGCTGGTAGCCGCCTGCTCCTCGGCGCTGTTCCCGTCGACTGCTGGTCCTCACCAGGGCCCGCTCAGGTCGGGTCAGGGTCAGGAAGCTCTTGCTAAGCTCCTGGCTGAGGCTGCCCTTCAGGAGGGGGCTCATGGGAGTGTCAGCCACACTGCCGCCACTCCACGGGGCTCCGTCTCCAGCCAGAGGAGAACGTTCTGAGGAGTCCGTGCTGGGGAGAGAAGGGTCCGGGGCAGCCCCTGGAGGCGTCTGGGGAAGGTCTCCAACTGTCAAAAGAGAAGACGACACAGGGCTAGAAAACGGTGTTCTATAGCAGGAACTGATGGCTGAGAGGGTCCTATGGCCACGAGGTCTGAGAACCCAGGGGGGTGGGACACTGAGGTCCCATCTCAGAGGACTAAGAATGCCCTGGGAAGCAAAGGTTAGAGTGACTCAAAGACATGGCAGCTAGTCTTCTCCCCAAGCCCTTGCCAATCATGCCCACTCACTCAGCTTCTCCTGTGAGCTTAGCTTCAGCATCTCTCTATCGGCCGAGGTCACGATCACGTTGTTGCTGCCCTGCTCCCGCACCAGCTCCTTGATGTCTACAAGCACAGCCCCAGACGCGTTAGCAGTACCTCAAGGCATCGATGTGCCGGGCCCCCATTCTGCACCGCCACCTCAGTTCTCAACAGCAGCCACCTACCTCTAAGAGGCCCAGAGTCCTCTATCCGGGGCAGCAACTCCTGAGCAGGTAAGAGAAAAGTTTGAAGGGACCAAGTGGGCAAAAAAGTAGGTGCAGGACATACTCAAATGGGGGACAGGCTCCCAGGAGAGGAGTAAGGGAGGCTGAGGGCCGGGACCACTCACCGAGACCTGGTTGAAGCCAAACACGGAATGCTGAGAGCTACAGCGCACGGGGGGCGTGGAACTCACTTTTCGAAATACGGTCATCTCCACTCCAGGGTCTCTAGCAGTACACAGGAACATCAGCTTCGAGCTAACCTTCCCTCTTCACACAGCACCTCTCCCACCATCCCCATCACGCCTCCCTCTACAACAATTCCCCTAAAAATCTAGAGCCAATCAAGGAATATTCAACCACTCTTGGAGGCAATGTTCCCTAAGCCCCCTCTCCATCCTCCAGTGCCAAGGCCCAAGCACCAAGAACCCACCATTTCCAGCAGAAGCCGTGCCTCACCCACCTGGGCAGATTGCTGTCCCCCTGGGCAGGCTCTTCCTCTGGTTCCCCCATGGTAGAGTTGCGCTTCTCCACAATCTCGCCCTGGTCGAACATAGCATGCAGCCGATAGTTCACAGTCTTGATGGTAGCGAAGATGACAGCCACCACAAGGCAGTACACACCAGCCACCATCAAGCTGGGGGGCAGGACCTGGAGGTGGCAGCAAGTCAGGTCCTTCTTCATAGAGCCCTGCTCCCACAAGAGGTGGACCTGCCACCGCCATCAAGGCTAGGATTCACAAGTTCACAGGAAGACTTCCTCACCCCTGCATACAACCAATATGAAGACCCTGCTTTTTCTTTACTAACTGGACAGAGATTAAGTGAGGAGCCCAAGGTCACCCTGGCCAGAAAATTCTGGCCTTTCCTCCACACACTCTGAACTCTGCATTGAGTCCCCTTCCCACAGCCCGGAGTCCCTGTCAGTTTGCACCCCTCGGTGACATCTGCCCTCCCTTTCCCCGGCGGGAGTTACAGGTGGCGGCAGCGTCTCACCATGTACAGCAAGAAAGGGAAAGTGAGCAGGAAGATCCAGACATAGAGGTGGAAGCAGTTGGAGAACGTGCTCTGGTGCGGGTCGAAGAACCAACCGCCGGTGAGCGAGGCCCACACCCCCTGGCGTAGGATCTGCAATACCTGCGACCCCATGGCCCCGCCGCTGCTGCGCGCGCCCTCCGCCCGGGACCCTCATGGGCCAGNAGTCATTAGCTTCCTAATAACTGGCAAATCCTCTGCTCAACTAGCTCTATCTTGCGTGTGTTGGTCATTCTTACCAGATGAGCCAAATGTATTGTATTTCTGATTGTGAGTTCATAAAGAAAACTATGAAACAGAATTAAGAAATGACCAGTGAGAAAGTTCTGTTTCTTTTGTGTGCCTGCCCTTTCTCTGCCTCTAGGGAGATCCTGTCAAGCGCATCAACTGGTGGAAACCTAATGAAGTAGAGTTGTGATTGACAGGGGACCTCTGACCACGTACAGAGTGCCTGGGCCACTCATTCCTTTATTTCTTCATCTATTCATGTCATAAAGTATGTTTTCGGCTATACTGTGTGCTAGACACTGGTGTAGGGTAAGCTTGACTGACCAGATCCTTGGAGGTTACAGTATGAAAGTGAAACTGTTAGTCGCTCAATTGTGTTCAACTCGTTGCAACCCCATGGACTGTAGCCCACCAGAATCCTCTGTCCATAGAATTCTCCAGGCAAGAATACTGGAGTGGGTACCCATTTCTTTCTCCAGGGAATCATCCCAACCCAGGAACCGAAGCTGGATCTCCTGCAATACAGGCAGATTCTTTACCATCTGAACCACCAGGGAAGTCCATACCTTACAATATACAAGTTAACAATTCAGAGTTTACTTGTATAATTGCATTATACAAGTAGTTTATGTCTTTAATTGAAGTATAGCTGATGTACAATGTTTAAGGTGTGCAGGAAAGTGATTCAGTTATATATATATATATGTAGCTTTATATAGCACATATATATGTAATTTTTTAGATTCTTTACTGTTGTAGGTTATTGCAAGATATTGAATATAGTTCCCTGTGCTGTAAGTAGGTCCTTGGTTATCTATTTTTAATATACTAGTGTGTATCAGCTAATCCCAAGGTCCTAACCTATTCCTCCTCCACCTTTCCCCTTTGGTAACCATAACTTTGTTTTCTATGTCTGTGAGTCTAACTCTATTCTGTAAGCATGGTTATTTGTATTATCTCTTTAGATTCCACATATAAATAAATGGTATCCTCTGCTATGTCTTTGACTTGCTTAGTATGATGATATCTAGGTCTATCTATATTACTGCAAATGGCATTATTTACAAGCAACTAGTTTAGAATTGGGCTTCCCTGGTAGCTCAGCTGGTAAAGAATCTGTCTGCAATGCAGGAGATCCCAGTTCGATTCCTGAATTGGGAAGATACCCTGGAGAAGGGATAGGCTACCCAGTCCAGTATTCATCGGCTTCCCTAGTGGCTTGGATGGTAAAGAATCCACCTGCAATGCAGGAGACCTGGGTTCCATCCCTGGGTTGGGAAAATCCCTGGAGGAGAGAATGGCAGCCAACTCCAGTATTCATGCCTGGCGAATCCCCATTGACAGATGAACCTGTTGGACTACAGTCCATTGGGCTGCAAAGAGTCAGACACAACTGAGCAACTAAGCACAGCACAGCACAGTTAGGCTTGTGTCAGGGTGATAAGGGGCTTCCTGGGTGGTGCAGTGGTAAAGAATCTGCCTGCCAATGCATGAGATGCAAGAGATGCGGGTTCAATCCATGGGTTGGTAAGAACCCTGAAGTAGAAAATGGCACCTCACTCCAGTATTCTTGCCTGGAAAATTCCATCGACAGAGGAGCCTGGTGGGCTACAGTCCTAGGGATCTCGAAGAGTCAGACACGACTTAGTGAGTGAGCACACACACAAGGGTGGTAAAGTCCTGTGATGACAATAAAGCAGAGTATTGAGGTGGATGTGGGCCCAACTTTAGGTCAACACTGAACAACAGGAATATCACATGGGCCGAAATACGAGCTGCATGTAACATAAAACTTTTCTAGCAGTCATGCTTAGAAAAGTAAAAAGAAATGGACAAAATTAATTTTAATAATACACATTTAACTCAATATATCCAAAACAGCATTTCAACATATAATCAATATAAAAATTATTTATGAGATGTTTCCTAGATTTCTTTATACTAAGTCTTTAACACCCAATGTATGGTTTATATAAATGGCCTCTATATGACCAAAGCCTTTGACTGTGTGGATCACAATAAACTGTGGAAAATCCTGAAAGAGATGGGAATACCAGACNCTCAGGGAATTGCCCCCGGGGGAGGTGCAGGGGAGCCGGGAGGTGCAGGGGAGCAGGGCCAGCCTCAGCTGTCACCAGCACTTGACCAAACCCTACTACTGTGTCTCCTGCCCCTGAGGTTAGTGCCTGGGCCCCCCTGCCCTGGGGGTCATCTGGGGCCAGGGCCTCAGGATCCAATGAAGCCAAATAAACTCCCCAAGCTGTTTCCCCAAGCACAGCCTGTCACCGTTCTTGGAGGTAACTGGGGGATCCAGACCATCCCATGACCCTGGTGACTTCAGGCCCCCAGCAGAATGGCAGGTGGCCTGGGCCGAGGTTGGGATCCTCTGGACCGAATCTGTCTTCAAGGATCAAGTTCAATTGATCATCAGGTGTTACAAGGCCCTTCTTAGCCTCCCTGACACCCACACACTTGGGCCTTACTTGCCTGTTCCCACCCTGGCAGGGCCTTTCCCACCACTTCAAGCGACTGTTTGCCTTGATTGTTCCTGTTGCGGGGTGGTCCCCACTTATCCTCAGGGCCCAACAACAAC
The DNA here is from genome assembly GCA_006410875.1 of Neotragus pygmaeus. Lineage (NCBI taxonomy): Eukaryota > Metazoa > Chordata > Mammalia > Artiodactyla > Bovidae > Neotragus > Neotragus pygmaeus. The sequence goes on along the minus strand of SJYV01032523.1, from coordinate 18,500 downwards.
CATACCTCCCCTGGAGCTCCTTCTTGGCCATGCTGCACCCACTCCAGTCAGCGTGCTGAACTCGGGAGCCCGCAGTCCTCCGGGCGGCATCTTAGGGGTTTGTCCAGGGTTTGTTTTTATCCTGAGGCCTGGACACAGGAGGGGGTCATCCACCCTGACACCTGGCTCCACTCAGGCTTCTCTTAAGCCACGGGGGTTCTGCAGACACCCCTCCCATGCACGTCCTAGGGCAGGGGCCCCTGGGTTCATCCCCCAGTGGTTTGTGGGAGTCCTGGTCCAGGCTCCCTCTCCCCCTCCCCTTTGCACTCCACCACAGCCAGATCTACGGTGATGGTGACTCGTGTTCAGCAGGGCAGGGAGGACAAAAGTTTCTCAGGCAGGATTGGGAATGGTGGAAGTCTCACCTCCAGAGCGCCCCGCGTCCTCCGCACCTGTCCTGCCCGCCCCATCCTAAGTCCCACCATCCCTCTTCCCGTTCTTCTACCCAGGCCACCACCTTCTCATCTGGGGTACCTGCCGTAGCCCTGTACATAGGTCCCCATTTTTCTCACCACCCAACCTCCTTCCCTCCTGGCCTGGCCTCCTCTCTTCCCAGGCTGATCTGTCGCTCCCCCCGGAGGGAGCTTTTCAGAAGAAGTTCCCCTCCCCCAGAACGCTCTCCCATCATCCAGGGCGTTTCTTTCAGAGAGCTTATGACAATGTGAACGCCCTGCCTTCTTGCTAACAGGTTTCTCCTGGGAACGCCGGGAGGGCAGGGACCCGCCTCTGCCCTCTCCCCTAGTTTCCTCAGGGTCTGGGGACCTGCTGACCAGTGAATGGGGTCTGTGACTGGATGAGCTCGTCCTCGCATGAACCACCACCGTGGGTCAATCGCCTTGCCTTCACCTGATCCTCACCGCCCACCACTCAACCACCCAGCTTTGGGGACCTGGGTGGAAAGCTCGTTGCCCCCAGAAACGGAGGAGTGACCCAGCTTCCTCCCAAGCCTGAGCCGACTCCTCGCCTGGCCCTCCTGGCCCCACTCACCCCAGCTCCATCCCAGGCCTCCTTCCCTCTCCAGCCACCCACGAAGCCCCTCCCCCAGCCCCACCCTGCCCAGCCCCTCCCAGGTGCCGGTGGTGGAGAGTGGTGGTGGAGAGTTGGCTCCCAGGGCGCCTCTGACGGACTCTGGTGGCGTACCATGGGGGCGCTAAGGCCCTGGGCCCGATACGGGCTACTGGCTGTGGCCCACCTGCTGGCCCTGGGCCTTGGGGCCACAGTGCTCCAAGCCCTGGAGGGGCCTCCAGCCCTTCGGCTGCAGGCCAACCTCAGGGCCGAGCTGGCCACCTTTCAGGCAGAGTTCGGGGCCTGCCTGCCAGCTGGGGCACTGGAAGAGCTGTTGGGCACCGCCCTGGTAGCCCAGGCCCATGGAGTTTCCGGCCTGGGCAATGGCTCCGAGGCCAGGAACTGGGATCTGCCCTCAGCCCTGCTCTTCACCGCCAGCCTCCTCACCACCACGGGTAAGGCAGCCGGCGGGGGGCGGCAGGAAGGCGCTCTCAAGGCGATCCCTACCTGGGGTTCCTTAGGGTGCAGCCCTCCCCCGGCCCCAAACTGCTAGACAGAACCCAGGCCTCATTAGGCCTGTCATCAGGGCTGGGGCTCCCCCCACCAACACACCCCAACTGGTGCCTCAACTTCAGGTGCCAGGGGGCGTGGCCTCCTCAGCCCCACCCCCAGGCAGCTGTGAGACCCAGGGGTGGTGCCCAGACCTCACCAGCCTGAAGCGAGACGAGGGAGCCTGTGTGGTGAGATGGATTCTTGGATGGAGGGAAATGGAGTGAACCCAGGGACCACCAACCCAGGAGGAGTGTGGGGGAGGATGTTAGCCCAGGCAAGAGGGCACAAAGACATGAAGAAATTCCTGGCAGGGGAAACAACAAGTGTGAAGGCCCAGAGCCTAGGAAGTGGGGGGCAGGGGGTGGGAGTGAGGTGTTTGCCCTGTAAAGTGTGTGAAATTGATTTATTTATCTAGGCTGCACCGGGTCTTAGTTGCAACACCCAGGAGGATCTTGGGTCTTCATTCTGGTATCTTTAGTTGTGGCACGTGGGGTCTAGTTCCCTGACCAGGGATTGAACCCTGCATTGGGATCACGGAATCTCAGTCATCAGACCACGAATGAAGTCCTGAATATTTTTTGAAGTCCCATTTTCCATCTTCTTTTGGAGAAACTTGTAAACCTACTTGCGCTGAGCCAGAAGCCCCTGTTGAACAGGGCCCGCCCTTGGGACAGCGTGCGTGCTCTTCAGCCCACCTCTGCCCCACCACTCCCTTTTGGCTCACTTCTGACTCCTCGAGGCATCTGTGTTTTACAACCCTGGACCAGCTGATCCTGTTCCCCCAGCAGGCCCTGATCTTTCACCTCCCCTGCCTTTGCACACGCCTTTCCACCCTTGAAAAGCACACTGCCTCTTTTGCAACCCTTCACGTCTACTGTCTTGACTGATTTTCCTGCCAGCCTCCAATCTGAACCTGAGCAGACTCAGGTTCCAGCACAGGGCCTGGCACCCAGGGTAACTTGATATGCCTTTGGGGAATGAATGAAAGACTGGGTAACATTTCACCTGGTGAACTGGGAAGTGTAGATCAAAGACAGACTGAGGAATCTCTCAGGTCAGGCTGCCTCGGGGTAGGACAGCAGCTCTCAGAATTACCCCAGCTACAAGAGGCCTGAGGGGGACTCTTCTCTTTTCATCCTTTCATGTTCCAGAACGTAAAAGAGTGACCCAGAGAGGTTCAGGGACTTGACCAAGGCCCCCAGTGAATGAGGGGAAGAGCCCACAGACAACGGGGCCTGAATAGTTCCGGCTGTGTTGGCCACCAGAGGGCAGCCTTCTGCAGGAGCAAGGCTGGGGAAGTGGGCGCCAGCAGCCCCGCCAGCGTCCCCATTACCCATGGCTCTCTCCTCTCCAGGTTTCGGCCACATGGCCCCGCTATCAGCTGGTGGAAAGGCCTTCTGTGTGGCCTATGCGGCCCTGGGGCTGCCGGCCTCCGTGGCCCTTGTGGCTGCCCTGCGCCACTGCCTGGTGCCTCTGCTCGGCCGCCCTGGGGCCTGGGTAGCCACGCGCTGGCAGCTGCCGCCGCCCAGGGCTGCGCTGCTGCAGGCGGTTGCCCTGGGCCTGCTGATGGTTGGTGTCTTCGTGCTGCTGCCAGCAGTGGTGCTGTGGGGTGTGCAGGGCGACTGCAGCCTGCTGGAGGCCATCTACTTCTGCTTCAGCTCCCTCAGCACCATCGGCCTGGGGGACCTGCTCCCGGGCCGCGGCAGTGGCCTGCATCCAGTGCTTTACCACCTCTGCCAGTTGGCGCTTCTGGGTGAGTCCAACTGCTAAGGAGGATGGGGTGGTGAGGAGGAGAGGAGGGGAGGAGGGAAGAGGAGCCTGGACTACAACTCCCATAAGCCCCTGGGGGGAGGATGAGCCTGGCAGGTTGGAAGCCCCCTGCCCCAGGGCATGGTGCAGAGTCTTAGTTGGCAGTGGGAAGAGAATTGTGTGGGTGGGAGCATGAGAGCTGCCCTAGTAACCTCCCCTCCCCAGGTTACTTGCTCCTGGGGCTCCTGGCCATGCTGCTGACTGTGGAGACCTTCTCGGAGCTGCCCCAGGTCCGTGCCATGGTGAAGTTCTTCGGGTCCAGCGGCCCTGTGAACGCTGAGGATGAAGGTGCCATCCTAGGCCAGGACGAACTGGCTCTGAGCACCATGCCACCCTCAGCAGCGGCCCCAGCACAGGCCCCAGCTTGCTGACAGGTGTCGGTCTTGGAGCTGCGCTCCTTTCAGGTGCAGAAGCCTGAGGAGGGAGCCCTAGGGAGTGGCTGGGGAAGGCACCGGAGGAGGGAAGGAAAGGCGCGGCTGTGAGAGCCTCGGGAAATAATGTGTTACTTTAAAAAACAGGCAACACAGCCGGCTGTTCTCGTCTCTTCTTTCGAAACGGGACTTCCCTACAGCCATCAGCAACCCAAACTCCATCGTCCTTTAAAGGCAGAGGTCAGGCCTCTGGTCCTGCCTCGGCTGGCATCTGAAAACCCCCCCATTCCTGCACAGTCCCCGTGAGGATCGCAGACCGCTTTATCGGCCAGGGCCCCACCCCCTTCCGTCTATTGAAAGCCCAGGCGCGCTGGCGTGGCCTTTTCCAACTTTATTGCTCGCTAGAACAGGAAGGAAGGCGGGGTGTTGAGCGCGGCAGTTCACCAGCGGTCCCTCCCACCTCTGGAGCTCGCCAGCGGGGTCCGGCCATCGGGTACGGGCTCTGGGTGGGCACGCCTGGGACCCTCAGTCCACCACGAACACACACGCACACTCACACGGACTAATAAATACGGCCCGGACGGCGCGGCCGCCCAGCCAGCCGCCCTCGTCCGTCGGGGCCCGAAAGGCTGCGCTTCCTTTCCCGGTAAAGGGTCACGGCGGCCCCTACTGGTCGCGCGCGGCACCAGGGAGGGTCCGGTCCTCCCGAGCGCAGGGCCAAAGCGGCGATCCGGCGCGGCGGCGAGAAAGGCTGCGGTCCGGGCGGACCGGGAGGGGCGAAGGCTTCTGGGCCCGCGTGGCCTCAGCTCAGCACGCAGCGTTCGCGCCGGCTCAGCTGCCGGCTCAGCTTGCGGCGCCGCTGCTCCAGGCCGCGCTCCAGGCGCTCATCCTCCTCCAGGGCGCTGGGAGTGAACGGGTTCTGGTCAGCCCCAGCGGCGTCGGGGCCCACACGCTGGCCGCCGCCTGGGGCCCAGACCGAGCACTCCTCCTTGAGCCCCCACCAGCGCCTCCCCAGCTCCCGGTGCATCCCGGCCCCACTCACGTCCGCTCCTTCTGGTCCAGGTTCCGGACCAGCTCGTCTCTCTGGTTCACCAGCGACACCAGCTCCTCCAGCAGGAGTTGCTCTCGGCGCTGCTGCGCAGCCGTTTTCAGCCAGTCTGCGAGCAGAGGAGACTGAGGGTCAGGAGGCGCCAGCCCCTGTCCCGTCCTGGTCCCCGGTCCCACGGCCCCATCTCCCACCTTCAATGGCCAGCATCGCCCGTAGCTCCCGGCTCAGCAGCTCAAATCTCCGCTCCAAGTCCTGCTCTTCGATGCTGCAGGGAGTGCCAGGTCAGGAAAGGAGAATGGCCGGGAGTGTCCAGAGTTCTGACCACTCCCTGCCCCCCACCCGCCTCACCATCAGTTCCCACAAACGCCATACGCAGGCAGAGATATACCCCAGACCCCGCTTGGAATTCTCTCTTTCGTTTCTGATTTTTTTAAAGCAGCATATAGGATCTTAGTTCCCCCACCAGGGATATGGAGCCTGCACACCTTGGTGGAAGCAGGGAGTCTTAACCACTGGGACGGCCAGGGAAGCACCTCTTCTGTTTCAACTGTTCCCCATATCGTCTCCTCCCCCCACCCCACCCGCTTTTAAAAAATAAGAAACAACTCAGGATTGTTTGGATGAATATTATTCATAAATGGCAAATATTAGACTAAAATTTATTCTGAAAAATGACCCAAGATGCAAAAAGGAGGCAAAACCACCTTCACCATGCAAGACTATAAAGGCAATGATGCCCGGGGAATTGCTTCTGACCCCACTCAGGAACCCAGCTCAGCTGTCCCTAGGCCTCAGTGTTCCTTATTGTAAAGGAATGGGGTCAAACGGGGGCGCTCAGCACTGACCTGCCACAGTTTTCTTTGGGCCTCGATTTTCTCATTCATAAAAATAGTACCAATTTAAGAAGTATACACTTTACACAGGAAATTATGAAAAAACATTAAGACAACTGAGCAATTTCTCAAAAAAAAAGGGGGGGGAAGGAAAGAAACCACAACTTTGTAGAAAGAAAAAAGCAGTGAAGAGTTCTAATCAAGGTAATTATGTTTGCATTTGCTCTGCCCAGGTGACGCTAGTGATAAAAAATCCCTCCTGCCAATGCAGAAGACATAAAAAATATGGGTTTGCTCCCTGGATCAGGAAGAACCCCTGGAGCAGGGCATGGCAACCCACTCCAGTATTCTTACCTGGAGAATCCCATGGACAGAGGAGCCTGGCAGGCTACAGTCCATGGGGTCAAAAAGAGTCAAACAGGACTGAAGCAACTTAGCACACACACACTGCTCTGCCAGCCCTGGGTGGGCAGAGGCAGGGCCTGAATGGGGAGGACCAGCACTCACAGCAGCTGCAGCTGGTCTTGCCTCCGGATGAGAGCGTTCTTCTTGTTGACCAGAGTGAACCACTCCTGGATCAGTACCTCCTCCTGCAGCCTGTTGGTACCTGAATCAGGCCAGGACAGTCACCAGGCCAGCCCCTGACCCCTGTGTCAGGAGCAGGGAGGTGGCGGCAGGGGGTGGGGGCGTGGTTTCCCTCGAGTATCCCAGAAACCAGAGCTGTGTGCCTCCAGCAAGCTGTTTCTGGGCTGCAGGCCTCAGCGTGCCCCGCTGTAAATGGGGATGGTGACCCCAGCCTCCATCCTCCCAACTCCTCCCAGGGTCAGAAAGAGCTGCAGAGCGGGCCAGACGCAGTGGCATGTGCTGGCGAGTGGACTCCGGACACCTGTCCCACCTGACTCCATGAGGCTCCTTAGCTGCTTCTCCACCTCGGCTGCCCGCCCATCTATCTGCCTCTGTTCCTGTTCCAAGGCCTGAAGCTCCGCGCACACATACTGACTTGTGTCCTGGAACCGTTGCTGGGGTGCAAAACGGAGGCAAGAGACAGGGTGGGTTTGGCCCAGGCCCTGCCTAGGAAGCCCACCCATCAGCTCCTCCTACTTCAGCCCTCCTTACCAGCCCAGCATCCTCCCCTGGGCTTGGGGGCGGTTCTTCCGCCGGAGAAGTCCCACCTGCGGACAGAGACCAGGCTGAGAGACCCCACAACTGACAGCTGCCCCAGAGGGTCCCCAGCTCAGGATCTGTGAGCCGGCTGAGTTGAGCTGAGTCACCACCCCTTCAAAGCCACTCACCAGATGGCTGCTGTGGGGCTGAGGCTGCGGGAAGGCCAGGGGCAGGGCTGGGGGCAGGGCTCACGCCTTCCTGTGGAGGAAGAGGCCAGTAAGGGCTGGGAGGGGCTCCCCTGACAGCAGGCCCAGGAGCCAGCCAGAGCCCCACTCACATGGGGAGGAGGGACCTCCCTGCCTCAGCAGCCTCTCAGTCCAGCACACACAGAACCCCACCTCCGCCCCTTCGGGAGAAGCACCTCCTAGAGCAAAGGGCGTGGCCTTCACCACCCCGGGCCCTGTGGTCGGGCCAGTCCACTCCCACTGCCGGAGCCTCCCCGCCCCCGTTCCTGGGGCCCCACAGGGCTTTTGTGAGTCGGAGGTGAAAGGCTGTGAGGGGCGCAGCTGGGGCTTCTCCTTCCCCCTCCCGCCCCCTCCTCTGTGGAGCTGTCTCAGGCCTCCTCAGACTCCATCACCTAGCGCCAGCATCTCCGATCATGGCTTGGGCCCCACACAGGCCAAACGTGGCCATCGTGAGCCAGCGCCTCCATCCAAAAGGGGGTCCCCCTCCCGCCTTCTCAATCCCCACACCTGAAGGATGTGTCACATGACCGTCAGGACAGAACAGGCGGCTGGACCAACTGGTTTTAGCCCGGAAGGGCAGCTGGCCCCTCGGGTGCTGGCACTTGCAGCCCTGGGGGCCCCCAACTTCCAGCTCAGCTGATAGCCTGGCCTCCTTGAGGGCTCCTGCTCTGCCCACCTTTCCAAGTCACAAGGTGAGGAGAAAGCGCTGAGCCACCCCACTGTCCACCTGACCCGGGACCTCTCTGAGACGCGGCCCTGGAAGTGCCCTGCTCAGGGGACATCCTCTCTGGTCTGGGCAGGTGGCAGCCTCTTTCCCAGCCGCCCCCTCCCTGCCACACGCCCTGCCTGCTGACTTTACTCTCAGGCCACAACTGAGGGGGGTCTCCCTAAACCTTCACCCCAGTAGTGGCAGTCTCCTCACTCATCTTCTCAGTCCCCAGTCTCACTGCCAAGGCCTGCTGGCAGTTCGAACGGTGACTCCTACTGCCCCGGCCCCCATTCAGACGCCACTCTCCGGCCCCAGTGGTGGACTTTCGCTTCCCCAAATCGTTTCCTCAGCCTGGAGCAGCCTCTCTCTCGGGCGGCTGGATGGCAACTCGCCCTTCATGACCCAACTCAGCCCCACCTCCTCCAGAAGCTCCTTCACCCGCCTTCTTCCTCCCTCCCTGACTTTCATGCCCCCTGAAGCCTCCTCAATCCCCATCACGGCCCCCAGGGCCTCTCCCATCACAGCTCCAACCCCACTCCCACCCCGCCATGGCTGCTGGCGACTCCTGCCTCCTTAGGCAAAAGCTGGGGCCCAGGGGACACACTCAGGGTGCAGCGCATACCAGTAATGGCGAGATGGGCATCAAGCATCTGTCTGTCTGCTGGATGCGGTGGGAGCCCTGACTCATTTCATCTTCCCATCAGCATTGTGAGGCAGGGACCCTTACCTTCCCCATTTTACAGATGAGGAAACTAAGGGTCAGAGATGACACTCCAACAGGGCCTGGCTTGGGCCCCACTGTCTAATCCAACAGTCTGTTCCCAAGTTTGGCCACCAATTTGCTGTCTGCCTCTGGGCCACTCATACCTACCGGGCCTGTTTGTGTCCTTGTACCTAAAGGACATACAAGCCGAGGGGGGTTGCGGGGCTCCAGACAGACATGTGAGGAAAAAACACAGTTCCCCCCCACCCCGCCGCCTTTTTTTACAACACCCTGCAGTGGTCCCTCAAAACTACTTTGCAAAAAAACTTTCATGTCTTTGCTTCTCATCTTCAGGAAAAGAGCACAGAGATGGGGCTTGTCCAAGGTCATGCAGCCAGTGCAGACTGCTGGGCCCAGTAGAGGGCGCCATTGGAGAGTTCCGTCTCAGTGGATCTGGGGGTTCACACCCAAGACCACCTCCCTTTGCACTTCACATTCCTGGGCCTGGACATTCCTACTTGCAAAACGGGGAAACGGTTACCCCCCAGAAGGGGCACTGTAGGAGTCGGTGAGGAGTTGATGAGGGGTTGTGGAGGCGGGGCAGGCCAGGAAGGAAGCAAGTGCTCAACCAACAGGGCAGGCAGAGGCGGGCAAGTGGAGAAACCCCAACCTCAGCAGCAACTGAGCTTACTCACAGCTGCTCTGATGGGAATTCCAACACTTCCTCACGTCTGACCCAAATTCCCCTTTCTACAGCCTCCTGTGTGGCCCCCTCCTCCAGAAAGCCCTTGTAGAGCCACACCAGAGGCACTCGGGCCTCCTGGCTTCAGCCTCGCCCCAGCTTCAAGCTGCCTGACTTCATCCTATCCAGGGGCAGGCCCTACCTCCTCTACAGCATGCATGGGGTGGGGGATGGGAGTGGCCAAGAAGGAAGCGGGCCCCCGCGGCCCCGTGAGTCAAATATCTCCTGTGGGACAAGGGCTGGAGAGGGGGCCTGGCTTGGAAGGACCAGACACTGGGACTTGGGCCCAGAAAAATCAAGCTTTCCTTTTTTCTTTTTCCACTGCTCATGGATGTGTATTTTAATAAGAATAACTGTGTCCAAATACAACAGGAGTTTTTCATCTCTCAAGTACAATGTAACAGAGCCTTCCCTTTTAAGATATAAAGAGCCATTGACACACATTGAGGGGGCTTTGGCCACAAGCCAACACAGCCCAGGATAGCTGTCCAGCACAGCTCCTCTCGGTGTCTCTGATGCTCTCCCTGTTTCTCATTCATAGGGTCAATGCTGCACCTCCGACCCCATACTCAGGGCTCCTGCTCTCCAGGCCAGCCTCATCACTGCCCAAGGGAGGTGACCTTACAGGAGGTGACCAGCAGTTCCCTAAGTAAGACCCAAGCTTTCTTGCAACCACACGTTTACTTGTGAGGTCCACCTCTTGAGAACCACCCCTCGGATTCTTCACCTGGGAAAAGCTGCCCATTTCATTAGCCTGGCTCAAGTGGCTGCTTCTTCCAAAAAGCCTTTCCCAGCTTGTTCCCTCCTTTCCTTAGAACTCAGGGGTCCTCCCTGGGCAGCCGAAGGCTTGAAGCAGCCTGACAGAGCTGCCCCTGCTGTCCAGGATGGTGCTGCTGGAGAGTCCAGGGCCTGGACGTTGGCAGCTGTGAGTCCCTGAGCAAACCCTTGACCCGTCTGGAACAGTCTCCCTTTTGGTGTAGTGACCACAAGACTCCCTGGTGGCTCAGTTGGTAAAGAATCCTCCTGCGAGGCAGGAGACCCGGGTTCCATCCCCGAGTTGAGAAGATCCCCTGGAAAGGGAATGGCAATCCCTTTAGATTACCCCACTCCAGTAATCTTGTCTGGGAAATCTCATGGATAGAGGAGTCTGGCAGGTTACAGTTCATGGGGTAAGAGTCAGACACAACTGAGCAACTAAACCACCACTGCAAGACACCCTGGGAAGCTGACCTGAGACCTGCAAGGGATGCGGGCAACATGGGCACCCACCACGGTCTCCTATCTTCAATTCTCCCTCATCAGAATAGAGAGGAAACTGGTCTCCAGCGTCTGGAGTTAAAGATCCAAGTCGGTGAGTCTTGGAGCCGGGAGGCCCTGGAGAGCTCCCTTGAGTACAGAAACCCTGTTCCCAGCCTACAGGGAGGTGGGCACCTCCAGCCAAAGAAATGCCCCATTCCACTTGACAGTGGATGAAGAGCCTGCGCTGAGTGCTGACTCCCGGAGACTTCTGGGAACCTCCTATTACAGCCTGACTCCACTGAGTGCCATCCCAAGGCTGGCAGCAAAAGTCAGCGGCTCCGGGCCGGGCAGGCCTTGGGCACGGCACCCCTGTTGAGGAGCTCGCAGGGGACTCCTTCGTGGCACCGGTGCCTCGGCGTCCAGCAGAGGCAGGCCGCCGCTCGCCCCCGCGCCGCCTCGCTCTCCTGACCCCGCGCCGCTGGAGGGCACTCACCGCCGCCGCTCCCGCCGCCCCGGAGTCGGGCTCGTCTGCGGAGAAGGAGCTGCTGTTCCGGAGCCGCGAGCGCCTCTTCTTCAGCAGGTCGGCGTCGCGCACGTGCGAGAAGGAGCCGTGCGCGCGGGGCGGGGGCACCGGTCCGGCCTCCGCGTTGACCGACGGCCGCCGCAGCCTCACGCCGCCCGCGGCGCCCGGCGCCCCCACCCCGTTCACCAGCCCCTCTGCCGGGGGTACGGACGCCCGAGCTCCGAGGCCGTCGGCCGGGGCCTCGGCGGAGCGCGCCTCCTGGGCGGCTACAGCCCCGCGGTCCTTGGAGGCCGCCTCGGGGGCTGCCCCGTCCACGCGGGTCGCGGCCTCCTGGGGCTGCTGGGGCGCCTCGGCCCGGTGCTNGGGGGTACGGACGCCCGAGCTCCGAGGCCGTCGGCCGGGGCCTCGGCGGAGCGCGCCTCCTGGGCGGCTACAGCCCCGCGGTCCTTGGAGGCCGCCTCGGGGGCTGCCCCGTCCACGCGGGTCGCGGCCTCCTGGGGCTGCTGGGGCGCCTCGGCCCGGTGCTCGCGCAGCCGCTGCGCCAGGCCTCCGGTGTCCAGGTCGTCGGGCGGGCTCGGCTGGGCGCTGGCCACGCGGTACGTGCCCGCGCCGCCACCGCCCTCCAGCTGCACCAGCTGCAGCTCCTGCCCCGTGCAGAAGGCGCGGATCTGGCACAGGTAGGTCATGACGATCAGCTTGTCGGGCACCGACAGCAGCACCATGTCCGCCGGCTCCAGCAGCCGCGACACGCCCAAGGCCGCGAAGCCATCGAAGGCCTAGGGAGCATGCGGGAGTGTTACCCAGCGACGCGGCCGCCCCGCCCCGGCCCGCCGCGGGGGTCCTCGCGACTGGCACGCCTGGGTTTGCCCGCAGCGCCCTCGCCCTCCTATTGGGAGAAATCTAGCAACAGGATCCGCCCCCGCGTTACCCAGCAACAGCACACCAAAAGGGTGGTTTCAGGGAAAACCATCTGGTGGAAATATGCTTTAAAAAAAAAACATAACTGAACTCAGAAAAACGAACAGTTTATAAAGACCAAAAGGGTAATAAGTGGCAGAACTTCCAAAAGCCATTGCTGGGGCCCTGAAGCCCACAGATTACTTTCCTACACACAGACAGGATCCCAGATCTCAGCTTGGGCCTGGCCGAGGACCCTTCTTCCCTCCAAGCACCAGCCCTGCCCCTTCTCACCTGCTTGTTGTTCTGTTTGATGTTCAGGGGGTCAAGGGAGGCAAAGTCTCTGCAGGGAGAGCACTGATCAGAGGCTGGATTCCCGCCACCCTCCCCTCCTCTGCAGGCTTCCCCATTCACTGCCACCCGCTTCAGCCACTCACATCTTGTCTGGGTAGAATCGGTGCAGGATGGCACAGAAGGCCAAACCGTTGCGCCAGGATGTGGTGAAGTTGGTGATACGCACGCCACGGTAGCCGGCAGTGACTTCCTGGCACCACTCCAGCAGGGACTGGCTGAAGCTGACCTGGGCAGGTGGTGCCTGGGGACACAGGGACGGGCTCAGGGAATGTGGACGTAGGACCTGAGCCCTCTGTCCCTTGGGCACAAAACAGCTCCAGCTCTGGGTCTGCAGGAGTCACCACACACCACTGGCCAGGGCCTTAGCATCAGGCAAAGGGGTTTCCAGCTCCAGGGTTATCTATCAAGGTCACCTAAAAAGTCAGTGGCCCCCAGGCAAGAACAGAAGTCACCAGCAGCCACACCTACAGGTCAGCCCAGCAAATCAGCTTTGAGGGGGTGGGGGTCCTACTCCATGCAGCCCAGGGAAGACAGGGTAGGGAAGCCAGGGCATCCTGAGAAGGGAGGGGGCAAGGGGCTCCTGGAAGCTGAGCCCCTGTCCCACCCCACCCCCAGTCGGCCAGGTGGGTCCATGCAGAGCCGCCGTTCGCTCAGCCCAGGTTAGTGGGAAGCAGCAGACTGGGCCCTTGGCGGCCCCCATCCCTACCTGGCTGCCCGGCAGCCTCCTGTCCTCTTCAGGCTCCTCTGGGGAAGAGGCCCCGGAGGGCCTGGACACCTCAGCCCCTGCCCCACTGGCCACCTGCACCTCCATCAGGCTGGCCTCTGGGAGGTTTCCCTCAGCTTCTTTTCCCTTCTCGGCTCCTGAGACCCCAACCTCTGCTTCCTGGGCCTCAAAAATACCAGATGGGCCCTCTGAAGCCCCTGAAACTTCCATCTCTGCTTCCTTGGCCCCCCAAGCCCCAGACTTGGCCTCTGAAACCCCCCAAATCCCACTCTCCGCCTCCTGACCCCTTGAAACTGTAGTTTCTGCCTCTGTTCCCTGGGACTCTAAAATTTCATGCTTTACGACTGGGACCCCTAAAGCCTCATATTTGAGGGTCTCCCCAAGTCCAGTCTCTGCCTCCTGGATCCTGGAAGTCCGAGCCTTTCCCTTCTCAGCCTCTAAAACTGTAGTTTCTGTCTGTTGATTCCCTAGTCCCTCAGCCTCTGCCATTCCAGCCTCTGACCCTGAAAACCCTGAATCTCCCACCTCTGTCTCCCGGGTCCTCAGGGCCTCAGTCTCCATCTCTGGGGCCCCTGAGTCCCCCACCTCTGTCTCCTGGGTCCTCAGGGCCTCAGTCTCCATCTCTGGGGCCCCTGAGTCCCCCACCTCTGTCTCCTGGGTCCTCAGGGCCTCAGTCTCCATCTCTGGGGCCCCTAGGCCCCCCATCTCTGTCTCCCGGGTCCTCAGGGCCTCAGTCTCCATCTCTGGGGCCCCTGAGCCCCCTACCTCTGTCTCCCGGGTCCTCAGGGTCTCAGTCTCCATCTCTGGGGCCCCTGAGCCCCCAGCTTCGATCTCCTGGATCTCCAGTATCTCAGCTTCTGCTACCTCATTCTCTGTCCCTGGGACCCCTGAACTCCCTACCTCTGTCTCCTGGCTCCCTGTTATCTTGGATTTTATCTCTGAGACCCTTGAACATCCAACTTCTGTGTCCTGGGCCCCAGGTATTTCAGACTCTGCTGTCTCAGCTTCCCTTCTCAGTATCCCTGAGCACCCAGATATCTCCTGGGTCCCTAACATCTCAATTTCCGACATCCCAGTCTTTGTCCCCAGAACTCCTGAGCCCCCAGCCTCTGTTTCCTGGGTCCCCAGTGCCTTACACTCTGCCGTCCCACCCTCTGTCCCTGAGGCCCCTGAAATGCTTGCCCCTGTTTTCTGGGTCCCTAGATCCTCAGACTCTGCCATCTCAGCAGTCTCTGACTCCAGGACCCCCGATCTCACTGCCTCTGTCTCCTGGGTCCCCAAGGTCTTCACTTCTGCTGCCTCAGACACTATCTCTGGGGACCCTGAGATCTCCTGGGTCCCCAATAACTCTGACTCTGCCACCCCAGGCTCTGTTCCCAGGACCCTCGAATCCCCAGTTTCTACCTCCCAGACCCTCAGATCCCTGGACATCACCCCTTGTTCAGCTGCTGTTGGGGGCCCCTCGTACCGGCTCACCTGGGGCCCAGCGCTTGGTGCTCCAGCAGAGGGCCCCTGCTCCAGGTCTGTCCCCCCAACACCAGGGGCTCCGCCCCTCACCTCTGCACACTCTCTCTCTTGGCCTGCAGCAGCCCTAGCCACCTGGAGGTCACCGAGATGCCCGGAATGCCCCGCAGGCTCTGCTGGCGTTGGGCTCAGGACTGTGGGAGCTTCATCCCTGGTCTTGACCCCTGTCCTCCCCTGGGAGCCCCTTGGAGGAGCCTCGGGAGTCCCCTTGAATCTTGCCTCAGATGTCACTTCTGTGGCCTCTGGTCCCTTAGTGTCCACAGGTTTCACCTTTGACCTCTGCTCCACATCCACGTGACCGATCTCTAAACTCTCTTCAGCCTCCCCAGCTCTGACCACTGACCTCTGACTGTTCACCTCTCTGACTCCTGGCCCATGCCCAGTATCCACCCCACTAGCCTCTGCCCTGTCTCCAGCGCCCCCCTCCTCAACCTTGGGTTTCTGCCCATCCAAACAGTTGCTCGAGTCTCTGTTCTCAATGCCTGGGCCCAGCCCAGCTCTCTGGGCCTCTGTCCCTTCCTGAGGGCTTGCCCGAGCCTGGGTCTCCACAGCAGAATCCACTCCTGCTGGGGGAGCCCCGGAGGCTTTGGGGGCCTCATCCTCTCCTTGGTGGACTGGGGGCCAGGGGGCATCAGAGCCTTTCTGGAGCCGAGGGGCTGGTGTGGGGGCCATGTCCTGGCCTGGCTGTCTTGAGGACCTGCAGAGAGAGCAGAGAAGGATGCACTGCAGGAGCTCAGTTGTTCCCCCCGCCAGGCCCCCTCCCCACCTGCCAGACTCCTGGGACCCTAGAAAGGCAGGTTAGTGCAGGGGGTACAATTTCTGAAGAGNTCTTGAGGACCTGCAGAGAGAGCAGAGAAGGATGCACTGCAGGAGCTCAGTTGTTCCCCCCGCCAGGCCCCCTCCCCACCTGCCAGACTCCTGGGACCCTAGAAAGGCAGGTTAGTGCAGGGGGTACAATTTCTGAAGAGCAGACAGGGGAGAGGGGCTGGAGGTGATTCCAAAGCTCACCTTGTCTCTGGCAGGGTTCCGGGGGGCCTTGGGGCCTTGAGCCCCACCTGGCCCCCTGCTACAGTAGCTGGTTCTGAGCCCTGGCCCCGGGAGGCCCTGGCTGGGGGCGCAGGGGCACTCACAGGGGCTGGGCTGGCATCCTCAGCACTAGAAGGGCTGGCAGCTGCAGGGAGGAGGAAGGGAGAGGATGCCGAGGCTTGGGACCTGGGCCTGGAAGTCACGATCCCCCGCCCTGGGCCCGCCCCGACCCCAGCCTGGGCCTCACCTGCCTGCCGGGGCTGCAGTCGGCCCTCTTCCTCCTCCTCACAAAGTGTCTTCAGCTCCCGAGGGGTCTCTGGGGGTGGAGCATAGGGGGCACGGTCAGGGCCAGGAAGGGCCCTGCAGGTCTGACCCCCCCGCTTCCCCCAACTAGAATGCTGGGCCTACCTGGGAAATGCCCCAGCCTCAGGGCACCGCCCCGGCCTAGGAGAAGAGACAGGCCCACAGATGCAGAGAAAAAGAGAGAGAGATGGACAGACAGAAATAAAAAAGCCTTAACAACCAAAAGAGAGGGACGAGGTTGTGTGGTGAGGGGTGGCGAGCCCAGACCGCAGCCCTCTCTGTGCTGTCGGCCCAGCTGCCTCCCGGCAGGTTTGTGGGCAGGTGCACACTCAGGGCAAGGAGAGCGTCAGGGGCACGGGTCGGGGCACTGGGAACCCATTTTGCAGGACACTCAGAGCTGGGCAGGCTGGGAGCCCTGGCAGCCGTGAGCTCCCTCCACTGGCCCTGCCCCAGAATAGCAAGAGGATTTGGGGCCTGGGTGATCCCCCACCCTCTCGAGGTCTTGGTGATCTCAGCCTCCAGCTGGGAGCCCACCTGGCTGGGGAACACGTGCCCGTGCCTCCAGGGCTCCTGGACCATTGGCCTCCTCCTCGTCGCTCTCGGCAAAGTCATCCAAGTTGCCCACGTCACTAGGTTTCATGCTCATGAGGCTTGCAAGGCTCTGCATGTCATCATCCCTGCGGATTGGAGACCAGGGGTGAGGGCTGGCATCAGAGGTTGTGGACTAGGACCCAGGAGGGTGGGCAGGCACTCACGTGGCACGGCCCTCCCGCAGCAGCACCCCGGACAGAGTGAGACTTAGCTCGGCCTGTACCACCTTCACTGACTTGGGCTTCAGCCGCAGCCGCAGCGGGACCTGGGTTGGCACGGGCCCTGCGTGGCGGGCCAGGTCCACCTCGGCTGTGGCCAGCACCTTCCGTTGCCCCTTGGACTCCTGGGGGCAGGGGAAGGAGCATCAGTGCTGCCCCAGAGTCCCGGAGACCCCAGGCTCCCGCCCACCCTGGCCACTCACATTCTCAATGATGAACGTCCACTCTTTGGCCTCATACTGATCCACATGGGGGTCCTGGGGAGGAGAGGCACCAGTGAGTACAGGGGCTGCTGGGTTGGGGGCAGGGCAGGGAGGAGAGCCTGCGCCAGTTCAGGAGGTTTGAGGCCTTCAGACAGGCTGGTCCCTCCTGGCAGGTATGCTCCCCAGCTCCTCCTGATCTCAGCTCTCCCTCATGTGGTGGGTAAATGCCACCTCCTCCAAGGAGACTTCCTGGGCCACTCAGGCTGAGTAGGCCCCCTGCCATGATTCTTGGTCTCGCCCCTCTGTTCTTTTCTGTTTGGATGGATAACCCGTGGCTCCTGGGGTTACAATCGCCCGCTCACTGCCCCTCTGGGCAGGAGGGCTAGAGACTCACCCGGTACAGGGTCACAGAGATGTCCACATTCTCAGGTACTATCCACACCACGGTGCCCCGGTACGGGTTCTGGATGCCCGGCTGCCAGCTATGGGCCTAGAAGGAGCCGTTTGAGTCCTCCCTCCATCCTAATGCTCCCCTTCACCACTTGTCCTCATCTCCAACCTTGACCCCATCTTTTTCTCTCTTCGATGAATTCTGATCTGAATCCAACTCCAGTCCCCCAACAGCCCTCCCCCACTCACTCCAATCTGTCTTCCCCCAAGCTCTGCAATCTCTGTCTCTTATACACATCTACCCCTCGATCTTACTCCTGGGCAATCTGATATCTGGAAAAGATGAAGCCTCTAATTCAAAAAGATACATTCATCCCAGTGTTCACTGCTGCACGGTCTACAGTGCACTGCCAAATCGTGGAAGCAATGTAAATGTCCATCAACAGATGAAGGGATAAAGAAATGTGGTCCATACATACCATGGAGTATCACTCAGTCACAAAAAAGAATGAAATAATGCCATTTGCAGCAACATGTATCGACCTAGAGATTATTATCGGAGAAGGCAATGGCACCCCACTCCAGTACTCTTGCCTGGAAAATCCCATGGACGGAGGAGCCTGGTGGGCTGCAGTCCATGGGGTCGCTAAGAGTTGGACACGACTGAGCGACTTCACTTTCACTTTTCACTTTCATGCATTGGAGAAAGAAATGGCAACCCACTCCAGTGTTCTTGCCTTGAGAATCCCAGGGACGGGGGAGCCTTGTGGGCTGCCGTCTATGGGTTCGCACAGAGTCAGACACGACTGAAGCAACTTAGCAGCAGAGATCATTATACTAAATGAAGTAAGTCTATTGTATGATAGCACTTATATGTGGAATCTAAAGTATGATACAAATGAACTTATTTATAAAACAGAAACAGACCCCCCTTGACATAGAAAACAAATTTACGGTTATCAAGAGGAAGGCACGAGGGAGGGATAAATTAGGAGTCTGGGATTAGCAGATGCACCCTACCATCTATAAAATAACAAAAAAGTGTCAATCACTCAGTCATGTCCGACCCTTTGTGACCCATGGACTGTAGCCCATCAGATCCTCTGTCCACGGAATTCTCCAGGCAAGAATACTGGAGTGGGTTGCCATCCTTCTCCAGGGGATCCTCCCGACCCAGGGATCAAACCGGGGTCTCCTGCATTGCAGGCAGATTCTTCGCCATCTGA
This sequence comes from Neotragus pygmaeus, assembly GCA_006410875.1. Classification (NCBI taxonomy): domain Eukaryota; kingdom Metazoa; phylum Chordata; class Mammalia; order Artiodactyla; family Bovidae; genus Neotragus; species Neotragus pygmaeus. The sequence goes on along the minus strand of SJYV01032523.1, from coordinate 122 downwards.
GCCATCAGGGAAGCCCCGTAAAATAACAGAGGTTTACTGTATAGCATGGTGAATTATATTCAATTATCTTATAGTAACAAAAAGGGAAAAGAATCTGGAAAAGGATATATATATATATATAT
>SJYV01032519.1:0-16412 GCA_006410875.1 Neotragus pygmaeus | reverse complement strand
ATATAAAAGATCATGTCATTTGTCATTTCCTACTTCAGGAGATCTTCCACATCGAGAGACTGAAACTACGTCCCCTGCACTGCAGGTGGATTCCTTATCACTGAGCCACTTGGGAAGCCCCATTGATTTCTAGCTTCATTTTACGATGGTCAGAAAGATACTTTTCATGATTCCAATTATTTTAATTATGTGAAAATTGTTTTGTGCATAATACATGGTCCATCCTGAAGAATTTTCCGTCTGTACCGCAGAAGAGTTCATCTGCTGCTATTGCTGGATACAGTCTCACATGAATATGTATCTGTTCGTTGTGCTGTGTGTGTTAGTCACTCAGTGGTGTCTGACTCTGTTATGAATCCATGGGCTGTAGCCCACCAGGCTCCTCTGTCCATGGAATTCTCTAGGCAAAAATACTGGAGTGGATAGCCATTCCTTTCCTCAGGGGACTTCCTGACCCAGGGATAGAACCTGGGTCTCTTGCACTGCAGGCGGATTCTTTACTGTGAGCCGCCAGGNGCAGTCCTTGAAATTCCTTTAGCTTGAGCTCAGCTAAGGTTTTGACTATGATTTCCTTTAATATCAAGAACTAAAAAAAAAAAAAAGGAAAAACTAAACAAAACCAGAACAAAACCCAAGCACACTTTTCCTGGCTTGCAGATGGCTCTGTGTTGATGAACTATTTCAGCACTTAATAAGGCTCTTACAACTCTGCCTCAACTTTCATTTCCTAGTTCCACTGAGCCTAAAAGCAAACTGAAGCTGAAAGTTTAGGATTGCCTCAAGTGTTTTCTGAGCATATGTCCTTCCTTTGGCATGCATGTGGCTTTCTAGATTTCTCGGTGTACATAACTGCTGAATGACCTATAGCCTAAAAGAAGCTCTCTCCACAGTTTTTCCTTTCAAAATTTGGTGATAGTTTAGTCACCAAATTGTGTCCCGTGGACTGTAGCCTGCCAATTTCCTCTGTCCATGGGGTTTTCCAGGCAAGAATATTGGAATGGGTTGCCATTTCTTTCTCCAGGGGATTTTCCCAATTCAGGAATTGAACCTGGGTCTCCTGCATTGCAGGCAGATTCTTTACCAACTGAGCTACGAGGGAAGTCTACCAAAATTTACGAGTTCTATGTTTTTGTCTCAACGACAATCTTTTGCAGCTGCAAGTTTTTCATTCACTTTACTATATTGTTGAGCAATGCCTGCTGCTTTTCAGCCCCCCAAAGTGAAAGTATTAGTTGCTCAGCTGTGTCTGACTCTTTGCAACCCCATGGGCTATAGCCTGCTGGGCTTCTCTGTCCATGGGATTCTCTAGGCAAGAATACTGGAGTGGGTAGCCATTCCCTTCTCCAGGGGAAATTCCTGACCCAGGGATTAAACCTGGGTCTCCCACATTGCAGGCAAATTCTATACAGTCTGAGCCATCAGGGAAGTCCTGAGTGAGTTCCAAAACAGAGACAGGCAAAAAAAACGATGAACAGCTTGTATCAGTTCTTCAGGTAGCCTCCATACAGAATATAAGAGACAAACACAAGAGCTTTTTAAAAAAATATCTGCTCGGTTATCTACAAAAGCAGAAACTAGGTTCCCACACTGGAAATGTAAGTTGCCATTCTCAAGACCTCTACTGAACTAGCGGAGCAAGGGCAAGTAAAAATACCACAAAGCGTTCCTTTTGTTTTTAACTTGGCTTTTCTTGATTCAGCATTTACTTGCTTCTCTAAGCCTTTGACGGTCTTCCAGGGTTCAGTCGGTACTGCTTGTTATTCTAACATGTCTGTGGAAGGATGCAAGTTTGGAGCTACCTGCTCTCCCATTTTGCTGATACCACTGTAATTTTTTCTGGATAATTTTTTTCTCTGTTCTACGCTTGACACTGATAAGCTTCAATTGCCAAGTGTAATATTTTATACTGTCTACGGTAACTTACCCATGTGATTGCTGAAATGCTTGGAAAGTATTCCACTAAATTAAAAACAAACTAAAGGAGTTAAGTGTGAAGCAATTCGCTTGTTTACAATTTCAACTTTGCTCTACAAAAAATAAGCAATCACAGATGAAGTCAGGGGAATAAAAGAATTTAAATAAGAACATAGCTTATGAAAGGGGAAGGATGGGGGAAGGGATAGTTAGGGAGTTTGGGATGGACATGTACACATTGCTATATTTCAAGTGGATAACAAAAAAGGACCTACAGTTTAGCACATGGAACTCCACTCAGTATTAGGTGGCAGCCTGGATGGGAAGGGACTTTGGGGGAGAATGGATACATTTTATATCTATGTCTGAGTCCCTTCAATGTTTACCTGAAACTATCACATTGTTAATTGGCTATATATCCCAATACAAAATTTAAAAAGGTGTTTTTTAGAAAAGGATTAATATAAATAAACATTTACTCTAAAAATAAAAAGAACACAGCTTATGATAGTTGCTTAGATGTGAAAGAGTATAAAAAACTCAAGTAATGATGACTAGTTAGCTATGAACTGGGAGTTCAGAGCCACAGGGCCTCATTTCAGTTTCATCTTTAACCAGGAGGGTAACTGGGGCACATCCTAGTGACCTCCCTATGGCCCGTCCCCTCCTGGCATATGAATGGGATGGATCTCATCATTAGTTTCCAAATTGAGCTCCAAAGAGGTTGGAAGAGGTTCATAGGGGAAAGGGGTGCTGGGGAGATTTCCAGGCTCTCTTTCCAATCTGAGATGTTCCACTTCTGTTATTTATTTGAGTTCTATGTAAGATTTTATTTGACAATATGATTCTTCAATTTGAAAATCCTGAAACNCTCCAAAGAGGTTGGAAGAGGTTCATAGGGGAAAGGGGTGCTGGGGAGATTTCCAGGCTCGCTTTCCAATCTGAGATGTTCCACTTCTGTTATTTATTTGAGTTCTATGTAAGATTTTATTTGACAATATGATTCTTCAATTTGAAAAGCCTGAAACCATGGAATTGGATAATCTCTAGGATTTTTTCAGATACCAAAATCTTTTCTGTATTCTGTCAAGGGCATATCCTAATTTAGGAGAGGATTAGAAATTAGAATACATAGAAAGGCTCTTCTGTTTTCAGCCCTGGAATTTTAATCATGTTTATCATCATTCTGTCTTCATTTTCTTCACCTACAAAAAAAGAGGTACTGATAATTCTCTATGTACTTCCTGGAGCTGTAGAGCAAATAATAAGAGAAAACAGATGTGAAGTACCTTGAGAAGTTTAAAGTATTAAGCAAGTGTAAGCTTATTACCAATTGTTTTTAAAGCCCTTGACTGTGCCAACCATAATGAGTCTGAGATCTTGAAAGACTGGACTGAGTCTTATAAAAAACAACAAAAAATAAGTTCTCATTTTGCAAGGATGACTCCATGTAATGTACTACATCAACCTAGCTTCTAGTACATAATGGCCCAGCCCCTGACGTCCCTATTCAGGCTGTTTGATAGGATGTCCATGAGTAAGGGAAGAAGGAAGGAAAAGCCAAGGAGGAGCCTCGATGTGGAAGCGTGTAATGCTGTCTCTGACTGCGGGGTCTCTGACATCTTAGGTGCACCTGGCCCGTGTCTGGCCTTCACTCTCATCCCCTCTCCGTCTTGACTAATCATGCCCCACACTTTCTGGTCTTGCTTTAGACTTGCAATCTGTTGACATCACTCACAGCTGAGAGGCCTCATGAGATTCCCCCAAATCAGCTAACTCTCTTCTATCCTCACTTATTTGAGCTTTCTCTGATCTTGGCAGCAAACTAATTATATTTGAAATCACAAAAATAGAGTAGGCAACTCATTCTGATTTCCTTGGAAGTTTCACAGTTTTAAAACTGGAAATCCTATGTCGTGGGAACCTCTTCAGTTTCAGGCAAACCAGGAAAGTTGGTCCCCTGGCATATCAAGACATGTAAAGAAAAATATTAAAAAGAGATACAGATCTACAGATCAAAGGCCTCTGACCCTGCTTATGAAGATCCTGCTTTATAAATAAAAGCTTTCTGGCTGAATCTAGTTGATGTAGACATAGCAACTGAAGTCTGATTCACTACAAGTATTATACTTATTTCCTTGAGTGGCCTGGAGCTAAAATAATCAGTGCTATAGCCTTTGGAATGCCCTTTCTTGGTCAGGGTATATCATACCCATGACATTTTTCAACACAAATTTGAGCCTGCTGTGAAAAGTGTACATGTTAGAATGCTTGGTGAATTTCCTAAACAATACATGTAAGCACTTGAAGAATTTCCAATCTATTCATTTTTTCTTGAGATTTCTTTTTATCTAAGGTCTTCATTGATCATTTAATGAAAAAAAAAGTACAAATTAATATTAAAGTGGGTAAATTATGGTCTGTTAAGAAAATGTTAGAAAAAATTTTAAAAGTGGTTTTTAAAATGTGTAGATTTTGTAGGCCTTTCCCGGTGGTCCTGTGGATAAGAATCTGCCTACAATACAGGGGACATGGGTTTGATCCCTAGTCAGAAAATCCCACACGCTGCGGGGCTAAAAACTGAAAAAAAAAAAAAAAATGGTGAATACATGTGAAAAAGTAAGCCATGTATGTTTACTATATTTATTATTTTCTAACTTTAATTTTTTGTTTCAGGGAGAGCGGAGTGGGTGATTAGCAAGTAAGAGTCCCATCGTGTGTTTTTGTTTTTATTCTGATTGGGAAGAGAGTATCTTTGGGATTAATATATATATATATATATATATATATATATATATTTAAAGCTAAAGATAGTTTTTCTTCAAATTTGCCTAAACCAGAAGGATAAGAATAAACTAGAATATGTGAAAGGGCCCTTTATGGGCAAGGATGAGACATGGATCAAGCCGTGCAGTCTGAGAGCTGGGAAGACTAGTGTCTCAAAGCCCAGGGGGTACTGTGGCTACAGCTGTGGGATGAGGCGTTGACAGACACTCTAGAAGTGAATCTCTGAAGAGCTGTGCATAGTTATAAGATCCAGGTCCTGAAGTGTTAGATGTGACAGACAGAATGGAGACATAAGGAAGTTTTCTTAAAGCAGAGAGGATGGAAAGACAAGTATTAGTGACACAATTGTGGGTAAGAGTTGGAAGTAACAGCCTGGGTATCAAACGTTGTATGGTTTCAAATGTGTAGACACTAATAAAAAGTAGTAGTTAACTTGGTAATGTTTCCTATCATTATTTAGTAGAACTTTGGAGTTTCACAAACTCACGTGCATCTCTTTCTTACTTTTCCAAAAATTCTGGACATCTAACAGGCTGCTGTGAATAGACATTGACCTTGCAGAGATTCATGGAAAAGAAAATAACCAGCACCACCCCTTCAGAGAGAAATTTGACAGTAGTTATGTAAATTTTAATTGTGCATAATTTCAGGCCCAGCAAACTCTTGCTTCATGACTATACCAAGAGAAATCTGGCGTATCTGCCTGAGAGACACACAGAAGAATTTTCATTGCAGAAGTAGTAGGAAACTGTCTAAATAAGTGTGGCAATTCATATGATGGAATACAATATAATCATTAAAAAAAAAAAACTACTGAAAGAGATGATATTAACAGAGCTTTAAAAACTAAAGAACGTTCAGGTTTCTGCTCACAGTATGAAGCCGTCTGTGCACGATGCTTTTCTTGCTCAAGGACTCATGTATACACAATGCCAAGTTGTAAAATGTGGGCTAGGAAACACATATCAGATTGATGACAGTAGTCAGTTCTAGGAAAAAGGCAGATGACTAGCCTGGAATAGAAGAGGAAGGAATCTGTAGTTTTACTTGTCATGTTTCATTTTATTTATTAAAAAAAAAGACAAAACAAACATTATGAATGAAGATTGCTAATCTGGAAAGGAGACACAGATGTATATTTCAGGATTTTCTTGACTTTTCTAAAAACTTTTGAGTTTTTTAAAATTAAGAATATTAGAAGGATAGAAAATGTAAAGGAAGGAGGGAGGAAAGAAGATGACCTCTGTAGAGCTGGTTTTGTAAACCTGAAGCTCAAATAAGGGAGGTCATGGCAGATATCACAGGGTTGCCTGAGTATACTTAAAAACACCCAAAGCAACAGTAATGGACCAAACAGCAAACTCACATAAATAAATTTAAAAAAATCATGACAAGTCAATAATGAAAGACTTTTGGAATAGTTTGCTTGGAAGCCCAGGGCCATCAAGAACAGGTTGGGCTCCACGAATTAAACAGGGATCCTGGAACTTCCCTAGTGGTCCAGAGGTTGGGACTCTGCCTTCCAGTGAAGGGGGTGTGGGTTTGATCCCTGCTCAGGGAATTAGGATTTTCCATGCCTCTGGGACAAAAAAACAACAACAAAAAAAACAACCAAAGCATAAAACAGATGCAATATTGTAACAAATTCAATAAAAACTTCAAAAATGGTCCACCACCAAAAATATATTAAAAACAAACAAATAAACAAGCAAAGCTCTTGCAGCAGAAACCATACAACCCTCTGGGGCTGGATGCTGAAGTGCAGGCTAGCTGGCCCAGCCCCTCCCCAACCTCCCATGGAAATGAGACCCTGAGGACTGGCCCTGGTTTCCTTGTCCCAGAGCTAACCCTCTTGGTGCCACATACTGAGACTAGACTCAGTTCTTGTGGAAACACCACCATGATCCTCAGGGACACACCTGGGCTGATATTTATTTCAAAACGTAATGTATTAATTAAAAAAACAACAACAAAGTATAACGTGGGCTTCTCTGGTGGGTCAGTGGTAAAGAATCTTCATGCCAAGTAGGAGACTCGGGTTCACTCTCTGGGTGGGGAAGATCCCCTGGAGAAGAAATGGCAACCCACTCTAGTGTTCTAGCCTGAAGAATTCCATGGAAAGAGGAGCCTGGTGGGCTATACCCCGTGGGGTTGCAAAGAAACAGACATGACTTATCAACTAAACAAGAAGATAGTAAGGCCGACAGATCAGGAGACAGCCTCCAGTGAAAAGAGAGCTTGTTGCCCTTGGCTCCCAAGAGGAGGGGCAGCTATGCTACCCAGGGCACAAGGGAAGCGCCAGGGTGGTCAGGAGGCAGGGGCAGGGGGAGCCCAGCAGGGGGTCTTGACTCTGGCTTCGGGGTGAGGGAGTGTCAGCAGGCTCAGTGCTGGCCGGTTTGATTCAATTCAGTGGACCCCGGCTGTAAGGGCTGTCCCTGGATTTCTGGTCCGACCCCGGGGCCACTAGGGTGGAGGGAATAGTGATCCTGAGTGTGAGACCCCCATGGAGGAGGTGGTCAGCATGTAGACTGTGGCCTGATATTTTGTATTTAAAAGCTGTGCTCCAAGACCAGTTGTTCACCTTCTCCAGGAACTCGCTAACCCTGGTCAGCAAGGCCCCAGATGTCAAATCACTGGAATATAAAAAATAGCTAATACAATATAAAATTTAAGAAAATAATGACCACCATTAAAAAGATCTCTGTTACCTCGCTTGGCATCTGTGCATCTTATGGAATCGGCTGGGGCCTGGGGTCCCATTGCTCTCAGCGTCAGTCACCCCAGGATGACCTGCAGTCTGCTGTTCTGCAGTGGGAGATGAACTCTCAGGACCTGAAATGCCACGTTGGCCAAGGTTTCATTCCTCCTGTTTAGCCAAACCCAAGTCCTGTTGGCTGGCAAGTATCTGTGAGAACGCAGAGACAAGCGCTGGGCTGTGTTAATGATGTTGAATAAAATCACTTTCCATTATTTGGGGAGAAAAGGGAGGACAGAGAGGCAGGTAGATGGCTTGCTGTACCAGCCACCTGCATCAGTCTCTCCCTCCAAGGAAGTTCTTCCTGATTATGGTCCCCGGGGGCCATGCTACTCGCTGAGGCCCACCTGGCTCCCTCTCCTGTGGGCTCTTGCCTCCCAAACCTGCTACTTTGAGCTCTGGCCACCAAGAGCAGTGCCTAATTATTGTGATTTGATCAAAAGGTGCACAGAAGTGCTACCATGTTTATTTTTCCCCCGTGCCAGCCTGGAGGGGAGAGGGCTTTTGTTTGGTTCTGTTGTTCCTCTGTCTCCTGGTGAGCATAAATCCTAAGCAAAGTCTAGCGATGAAAGAGCAAGGCAAAACCCACGTCCAAGCATAAGCAGGCCCAGGACGTGAGAGGGCTTGAGAAAACAAACACTTCTTCCTTCTTGTTGGGATGTCGCTGAAGTCCCCCCATTAAAGAAACAGGAGAGAGAGTATCAAGTTAAAACTACAGCAGTGAAGGGTCCATAGAGTGAGACAAGAGCTTTCACATGCATCTTTTGATCTGCAGTGAACATGGCTGACCACTCATAGCCCTTCTGTTCAGCTTTCAGTAAGACATTATGAGTTTCTTTGTGGATTATGGTTTCCTAAAGATTGTTGCTGTAGAGATAAAAGACCTGACTATTTAATTTCACTTTATTTAATTCCATTCCCTCATAGCTTAGTTGGTAAATAATCCACCTGCAATGCAGGAGGCCCCAGTTTGATTCCTGGATGGGAAAAATCTGCTGGAGAAGGGACAGGCCACCCACTCTGGTATTCTTGGCCTTCTCTTATGGCTTAGCTGGTAAAGAATCCACCTGTGTTGCAGGAGACCCTGGCTGGATCCCTGGGTTGGGAAGATCCCTGGAGAAGGGAAAGTCCACTCACTCCACTTTTTTGGCTTGGAGAATTCCATGGACTGTATAGTCCTCGGGGTCACAAAGAATTGGACATGGCTGAGCCATTTTCACTTTCAATTAAATTTCACTAATTTCTTTTACATTAATTTCATTATGTTCTTTTTCATGAAGCATTATTTAAATTCTTTTTTTGGGTCTTGACTAATGCCTTGATCCATCTGTGATCTATTGGGTAAATTAGTTTGGGTTTTTCATAACATCTTACAGAAAAACCAGAACAAACTTTTTGGCCAGCCCAAAATTACAGAAATAATGCTTGCTGTTGTGATTTAGTCACTCACTCATGTCCAACTCTTTGAGGCCGCATGGACTGTAGCATGCCAGGTTCTTCATCCTTCACTGTCTCCCAGAGTTTGCTCAAACTCATGTCCATTGATTTGATGGTGCCATCCAACCATATCATCCTCTGTCACTCCCCTCCATTCTTGCCCTCAATCTTTCCCAGCAGCAGGGTCTTTTCCAGTAAGTCAGCTCTGCACATCAGGTGGCAAGTCTACAAGTCAATTTTTCCAAATTGTCTTTAACTGTTTACTTGGGAAAACGTGAGTTACTGTGAAGTGGAGCAAAGATAAATGGGTACAGGCAAGAATACTGGAGTGGGTTGCCATTTCCTTCTCCAGGAGATCTTCCCAACCCAGGGATTAAACCCAGATCTCCCACATTTGTAGGCAGATGCTTTACCATCTGAGCCACGTGGGAAGTCCACGAAACTTCCAGAGCCTTTTCTATTTCTCTTTCATATCACTGCTGTGAGGATGAGCCAGTTGACATACAAACTCAACTGGTTGGACTGCAACAGAGTGGGTTGCCCCCAAAATTTCTGTTTTGGGCACCTAGCTTGCAGGAGCAATTCCAAAGAATCCTGGGCTCTGCTCCCTGAAATTTCCCTGCTCCTCAATCCTGCCTTGGTTCAGTGATGCAAGGCCACCAGTAACTTAAGGCTGCTATCTCGAGGACTTTGCAGAATCCTCCCCAATATCCAAGTCACAAGGGGAGAGTGAGTACCTGCACAGACCTAGCTGGGGAGAAGGGGCTCTGCTAAGGCTGCTTTTGTGTGTGTGTGTGTGTGTGTGTGTGTGTGTGTGTGTGGTGTTTGGCAGATTCACACCCATCTGTTCTGTCTACTCCCTGCCTAACATAAGCTGGGCAACCTCAGAACACTTGTGGACCTTGAAAACCATTTTCTTCATACTTTCTAGATGTCTTTTCTATTGAAGTTCTAAATAAAAACTTCTAATTTCATCTAGGAAGTTATTAATTTCCTTTAGCCCATACCCTTCACAAAAGTCATTCTTTGTTCATTTTCCTGGAAGAACGGCCACCATCTCTTCTAAGAAAACTTTATATAATAGACTAAAATGGTAACTAGAAAAAAAATTTTTTTTAAAGAACAGGAAACCATCTGTGAGGAAATGCAATGTAACTGTATACTGTGTTTGGCACCAGATATGTTTCTGAAAGAAAAAAAAAAAAAGGCAAAACACCAAACTTGTAAGTAAACTACATGAAGTAATGTGCTGGGAGGTTCTTTTCTTTCCACATCCTTTGTAGATTGGTTTTAGTGAAATATTGTAGCTCCTTTAAAGTACTCTGTTTTGACAAAAAGTCCTTGGAGGAAAGCCTGTGGCTTTAAATATGGAGATTCTTACCCAGTGTCAGAATAAATAACTTTTGTGGGTTGTAACACAGCTTGTTAGGCATTGCATCCCTTTCTTCAGCAAATGGCTATCTGGTACCTGTCTGCTCTGTGCCACGTGTGACTCACAGCCACAATTGTTCACTCAGCCTAATGTACCTTGTCTATTTCCAGGTGCCTCTAAAAAGACTTACGAGGCATTACCTGTAGGAAAGCTTGAAATTTAAGAACAACAAAAATAACATCAACAGTACCTACTTCTATTCAGTTATTGCTAAAAATAATTTTCTTTGCTTTATTTGAAAGTCAGATTTATTGGTTTCTGTAAGCAGCAGCTGGAATACATTTGTACTTTCCTTTCCATCTCACCTTTGTCAGTTATTAGTCTGACCACGAGGTGGAATTGGGAGTTTGGGGGCAGTAAGAAGGGATCATGATTCTGTGTTCCACATGTTCTTTATCCATTCATCCATCAATGGACATTTAGGTTGCTTCCATGTCAACAGTGCTGCAACAAATGTAGAGAATGGGCTTGAGGACACCAGGGGAAAGCAGAGGGTGCGGCAAGTTGAGAGAGCAGCGTTGATGCATATACACTACCATGAGGAAAAGAGATAGAGATGGGGAGCTGCTGTATAGCCCGAGGAGCTGAGCCCAGTGCTCTGTGCTGGAGGGTGGGATGGGGGTGGTGGGAGGGAGCCTCAAGAGGAGGGGATGTATGCTTATGGTTGATTCACATGGTTGTACCACAGAAGCTACATTGTAAAGCAATTATACTCCAATTTAAGAAAATATTTCATGTTCTATATGGGTGGAAAGTTTTATTTAAAAAAAATCAACACGACTTATTCAGATAAAAATTCCATTGGGATTTTGACAAAATGAATTCCAAATTTAACCTGACAAAGTCATGGAAGTGTTAGTTGCTCAGTTGTGTCCAGCTCTTTGTGACCCCAAAGACTGTATACCCACCAGACTCCTCTGTGATGGAATTCTCCAGGCAAGAATACTGGAGTGGGTTGCCATTCCCTTATTCCAGGGGATCTCCCCCAGTCAGGGATCAAACCTGGATCTTCCACATTGGAAGCAGATTATACCATCTGAGCCACCAGGAGAACCCAGGTCAAGGGGCAGTTTAAACTTACAGCATGTCTCTGAATACAGGCAATTGGATGGAAATTTCATTGCAGATATTTTGACTGCAGTTCTTCAGTCTCTCTGCAAAGTTTCATGAAAATTAAGAAAGAAATGCACAAAAATATGAAACCGGAAGAATCATGCCATTCAACGCTCTCTTCTGAGTATTAACAATGGCCCCAGTGCATTCCTCTAACTGGGTGAGAAGGGTGGTACTCACCACTTGGGCTGTAGTAGAAAGTGGAATCTTCTAGTTCAGTGAGGAGGGTGGTGACAGCATCTCCCCTATGAAAGGATTTTCCAAGATATTTGTAAAGGAAAAGGGCAAAGCATAACTACCTCCTCATCTCTGAGGGAAAGCAGGGGACTTCACATCCATGACTACAGAGTATGTGTTCCTTAAACTTCTCCATTTGAAATGAGATTATTGAAGTGCCAGAAAAGTTATGATGAAATGGATATTATAATACCTTAAATAAGTGCCCTTGGTGGATGAATGGATATACAAAATGTGGCATGTCCACATAATTGAATATTATTCAGCCGTCAAAAAGAAGAAAATTCTGACACCTGTTACCACATGAATGAAACTTGAGGACATGATGCTGAAAATAAGCCAGTCACTAAAGGACAAATACATGATTCCACTCATACGATGTACCTGGAGGAAATAAATTCATAGAGACAGCAAGTAGAATGGTGTTTGCTAGGTCTTGTGGGCAGGCAGAGTGGGGAGTTGTTATTTAATAGATACAGTTTGAATTTTACAAGATGAAAAGAATTCAGAGGTTGGATGGTGGTGAGTACATTCACTCAACAATGTGAATGTATGTAATGCCATTGAATAGTACATATAAAAACAGTTAAGATGGTAAATTTCAGATTATGTGTATTTAAATACAATTAAAAAAATTTTTAAGTCCATTAAACATCATTTTCAGTGCTGATGGGAATGGGATTATTAAGGTGAAATTTTCTCCGAGTGTGTTTGGGTGATGTTTAGCCAATCTACAATTCACATATTAATGATCCCATGACTAGAAATCTACCAGTTTGCTGAGATTGCTAAGTGTGTGAATGGTTCATGTCACAGTGAAAACCTGTAGCAACTCAAATTTCCATTAATGCAAGGCAATTAAATAAATTATAGAGCTTCTATGAAAGAAAGACTATGCAACCATTATAAGGGCAGTTGTGTAAGTATGGAAAGAAATGCAAAGTTAAACATGTAAAATAGAGAATGCAGATCAGTGAGCATAGCATGATTTCACTGAGAAGAGGAAAACAAAAATAAATATAATAAAAATGTAAATATATGTTATATATATGTGTATGCTTGGAAAAATCTCTCAAAGCATATCTCACAAAATGGTAATAGTGGTTACCTCACTAGTCTTAAATACGGCATAAAAAACTCACATAAAAAGGAAAATTAGAAAAACCCAAACAGTGACTATGTGAGGAAAGTGTTGTCGGTTTGGGGACTTGATTTTTCATTTTCTGTGCTTTTATATTGCTTAGTTTTTTATATTTTATTTTATGAAGAGCAAGTAAAAATAATTGAAATGTTCAAAAATAAAAATAAATTTACAAATTTATTTATTTTCTTAATATATTTGCATAATAAAAATAAAAGAAAAAAGTAATACAAATAAATGTGAGGACAAGGAACTGCCAGAAAACAATGTGTGAGGAAGTGATTTCTTCCAAATGCCCAGGGAACAGACTCAAAACCCTCAGTGGTTTCCTGTGCTTGTGTCTGTGAAGCCTGGGAAACACAAGAGTGTTTGACCAACAGCCAGTTGAAAACAGGCTCTTGTTTGCCATTGTTGTGGAATTTGCAGACTCTGGTTCTTGGCCTCACAGAGGGCTTTGTGAAACCCTGAGCATGAAAAGTGACATTTATAACTCCCGCTGGAATTTCCATGCACCCAGGATCCTGCCAAGCCAAAGGATGAATCACAGCTTCTTAGAATTGTGGAAGCCATTTTGGAAACAGCTGCCAAGTAACTCATGCTCTTAAAAATAGCTCTCACTCCCTAAAAAATGAATTGCTTATTTTAAGAAGACAAGAGTGGCTTGAGTCTGTTCTGCTTGTGTTTTTCATCTCCTTGGGCATAGTGCCAGTGGGTCCAAGAAAGCCTTGTTTGTCTGATGGGAATGCCATCCGTGCCCGTGATGCCAAGTCTGGGAGAGATCCTGGAATTTCTGGGCTGGGGTGACTAGGGCAGAGTCTGAGTCACCTGCCTGGAATCCCCCTCTTATGGGGTTAGGACCGTGGGGCATGAATTTTAACTTGGCTTCCCTGCCTAGAAGTTTGCTCTTCAGATCAGGAGTCCTAAAACTATGATGTGTGCGTTAGGGCATGGGTAAGATGGTCCACTGGAATACAGAAAGAAAATACTAGAAGGTCAATCAACATTTGGTTTTTTTGGTCTAATGAAAAACCCCTGGAGTAGCAAATAACACCCTGCTCCAGTATTCTTGCCTGGAAGATTCTATGGGCAGAGGAGACTGGGGGGTTACTGTCCATGGGGCCACAAAGAGTCAGACATGACTGATCAGGCACTAATGAAAAGTAAGAAAAAATTTAAACATTACTTAATATGGAGATTTACTCTGGCATCTTGATGAAGTCTATATCGGGCAATTGCCTTTCCCTGGAAATTCCACGTGGCCTTGGGGTTAACAACATCAAGAGCTCATGTTTGTTTATTTTGTCTATGCTGTGATCTACTGCAGTGAACCAATTTTTGGCTTAAATGGTGTCAAATATAAATAAAGCTGGACACTAATGCGGTAAGGACAGGTTTCAATCAGTAACACACTATTGTAAAAGGAAACTGAACTCAACTGTGATTTGTACAGATGTGACTGGGTCTCCTAAAGGGCAAATGAGGGAATAGGTGTAGTCAGGGAAAGGAAAATTACAAAATATCGGAAGGAGAGGGTGGATCCATATGAAACCATCCTGGTTTGCTAACTGGCACTAGCAAGTTAAGCTCCTACCCTCCCACAGAGCTGGACGATAGGAGATCTATCTTCAGGTGCTGGCTGGAACAAGCGGTAAATTCTTTTGCAGTCCTGAGCAGACTCTTTAAGGAGGTGTGTGTGGGTCACTCTATGGATGAGGCCTTGAGCTGTTAGAAAGTATGCTTTTCTTCAATTCTTTATAGACATAAATGATCATTGAGCTCAGAGAAGCCTGGCTAGAGTTTGAGCAGGGAGGGACCCTTTGTCAATAGTCCTATAGATGTTAACTTAGAAAAAAGAGTCATTGTAAAATTTTGTAATAATATGGGGGAATGACCATGAAAATAATTTATATCTCTTAATCCCAGAGCAAATAAACTGGAGTCAAGTTTAAATTAGAATGAATTAAATTAGGTGAATTAGAGGGTTTTCATTTAAAAAAAAACCAAATGTCCCAAATTTGGAGACTGGTTGGTGATGACATCATTGTCAGTAGGATGTTTTTAAAAACCAGACAGAACACGCATCCAGGAAGAGCACATGCCCGTACAAAGAGGCGACGAGTTAACAGTGAGATGGGAGGCTTCTCAGAAGCCTCTCCTGTTGTGGAGAGAGCAATCTGCAAATATTTCCAATGGTAATTTGATTTATTTTTCCAAAAATGATGTATCTTTACTCTCCCAAACGCTACTATCTGTGTTGATACAAGACCCAGCTCATTACATCAGCACTCCCTCTCGGCCCTGCCCTGTGGAGAGCCTGGCAGCCACCTGCCCTCATTCCTAACCTACCTGCTATCCCTCCTACCCCAGGGCCAAATGCCAAACCTGAGACAGCCTCACCCGGCACGTGGGAGCCACAGCAGAACCCTGGTCCAGCCCCACGGCTCTCCCCAAGCCTGTGGCTCTTCCCAGGCCTCTCCCCGGAAGTCTCTGCCTACCTCTGAGAGAGGACATCACCCAGAAGTTGCAGGAGTTAAACTAGTTCATTTCATCTTTTCCCATTGTCACATTTTCTGTTTTTGAGCAAGTGTGCATAATGTAATATATTTGTTTATATTTGCAATAATACATAGGAAGCCCATGCTCCAATGTTTTTCACTAATAGGGCTTTGCTATCAGAAAAGTCAAAAGTCCATTGCTTTAGACTGTGTGCTTGGAAATACACTCATTCTTGGTTGGGGGCAGGGGAAGGGAGGAACTTCTCACCTGCCATATACCTGTGGGTGGAAAAGCAGCTTCCTGGAAAGGCTACAGAGGAAGATGGAATGATCTTGATAGATGTCAAGGCTTTAGAGGACCCAACTCCTAATATCACCCAGACTACTTTCTGTGGGGATCTTCCCATTAGATGTGATGTACAGAGCATGCTCAGTGCCTTTTGGAGCAACAATCGGCTCCTAAGTATTCACTCACACCTTGGTCATCATCAGCTCTGCCCCTCTTTTTGTTCTTGCATTCTTTTCATCCTCCTTAGGGCCAGGTTAAGCCTTTGTAATTTCTACACACAGAAAATAATGTGAGCTGAACCTATCCTCCGAGTTGTAATTAAAACAGTGTAAAAACACAGTTCTGACAATTTGAAGACTTTGAGGGTTCTTCTTTTCCAATATCCTGTATCAAAGTTTATTCCCCCATTTTTTTTTATTCCAAAAATATTGACACTATTTTCAGTGTCTCTGATTTGGTATGAACCTTGCTTCATCTGCCTATGATGAATATAACACAGAGTCTCCTCCTCAAGTAAGCAAGGACTATGCTGATTAGGTGGAGAGAGTTCATGAGATCCCGGCACTGTCTGTGAGAAGCAGTGCTTTATTAACCAAGTTGTGATGACATGAAGGCTCACAGATGTGCCAGTGCATGGACACACAGGCCACTAGCTTAGAAAGTTCTGTGAGCTAGGCACCTGGTTTAAGCTTCTGTAAAGCTTCTAGAACAAACACCCCCAAAAGGTGTCCTTTTCATTGTAAGGACTGGAATGCAAAAGTAGGAAGTCAAGAAACACCTGGAGTAACAGGCAAATTTAGCCTTGGAGTACA
>SJYV01032517.1:0-20152 GCA_006410875.1 Neotragus pygmaeus | reverse complement strand
TATATATATATATATATATATATATCACAAGGACAAGAGAATGCATATATCTCTTAAAGGTTTTGAGTTCATTTTGTTAGCATGTACTCTAAAGTGCAGTTGCGGGGTCCTGTGGTAGTTCTATTTCAGTTCATTGCAGTTTTTTCTTTTATAGGGCACCTCCATTCTGTTTTTCTAGTGTCTATAAATATTCATTCCCACCAACCAAGTACAAAGATTCACTTACCTCTGTATCCTCACTACCTTTTGTTCCTTTTTTTATATAAATAGCCATCCTAAAAGATATAAGATGATATTTAATTTACATTTGGACTTACATGTATTCATATTAACTGATGTTGAGTGCCTTTTACCTGGTGATCTTGTTCTCCTGATCATAAACTCTCTTATTTATAGTTGAGGAGTTTCAGGGGAGGTTTCACAGTCAGGTCAGAACTCAACCTTCTTATCGTGACCTAACAAATTTCCATGTCAATCCTTCCTGATACAGGGATTGCAATTCTTACACTTCTGCCTTTAAAAGGTAATTCTGGTTCATTATTTTGGCATTCAAACTATAATTTAATTGTGTAAAAGATCAAAATGGAATAATGAAAACACATCTGGGCAGTTTCCTTATCCATGAAATTATTATAGTAATTGAAACTACCTAAAGAAAAATCATTAATGTTGCTTAGACCAGTGGTTTTCAGGTACAGTTGATCTATTATTTATATGTGCATATTTTTAAAATACTCAGTTACCCCAGCCTCAGTCTAGAACTGGTTCCAGGATGTCTAAATGTGAATTTCTTGATCTCCCTTCTGTGAAGCTGGGCTTGATAAACACCACCTTAGAATACTGCACAACACTGAGAAGAAGGTCCATGACTATTATATCTATTAATACTATCATGAATATTTCACCTACTTTGAAAATATGGACATTAATAATATTTGCTTCAGATGTCATATTTTACAAAAATTTATAACATTGAAGTTTTCGTGGCATCTCAGTTCAATCCCATTCTTCTCCATGCACATCCCCAAAAGCAACAAGTGTTGTGAAGTTGATGGGTTTGTTTCCTTGTAAATGTTTCCATAATGTCAGTATTCGTTTATGTATCCAAAACCAGCTTTCATAAAATCTTCTCTAAACAGAATACTATCCATATTGCCCCTGNCATCCCCAAAAGCAACAAGTGTTGTGAAGTTGATGGGTTTGTTTCCTTGTAAATGTTTCCATAATGTCAGTATTCGTTTATGTATCCAAAACCAGCTTTCATAAAATCTTCTCTAAACAGAATACTATCCATATTGCCCCTGAAATGCACTTCTTTATACGACATTTTGGTTCCATCTCTCTGTGAAATACATACAACTACTTCATTTTCCTGACACACATTTTTGCATAGGGAGAGACAACATTTCATCAGTTCATAAATGTACTTTTATAGAAAGCAATATAAATTTAACAAATTTAAAATATATCTTTGATATATATATTAAAGGCAATAATACATACTTTAATATAGCTTATATATTAAATGAATATTTAATTTACATTATATGTTTTATATTTTTATTCATATCAGTTTCTGCTTACAACAATCCTATGAAAATTCTTGTACCTCTCTCTATATCAAACAAATGAAGATTTGTGTGTAATATGTGAGTGGTAATTAGTCATTCAAGTTCTAATAATTGATTATAATCATTCTCACTAATTAATATTAGTAATTACTAACATTTGTTTCAATGAAAAAATAATTTTTGACAACTGCACCATCTTTTAATACGGTATCTTTTGAAAAGATCTTTGAAGTCTGTCTTGTGACTTTATTCACATTAGCTTCACATTTTCATCTTATATAGGAAATCTTCTCAACCTTAGATTTCAAAACTGGACAGCAAAATACATGGCTAATCATTGAAAACACTAAAATCCCCCATGTTGGGGTCTTTATGGCCTCTGTAAACTGCTTTGTCACTTTCATAATTCACAGATACACCCTCTGAACCAAAAGAAGATGAAACAATTTATCTTTCCTGTCACTTCTGGGACCCAAGTAGATTTGCAAATAAACTCTTACTAGGTACGGTGGAGGTGACTGAGAACTTGTGTAAGAATGAGCAGACCAGGGTTTGAGTCCTGGGTCTTTCCACTCTGTAAGTGGGGTATGTGCAAATCTCTCCACCTCTCTGTGTTTCTGTTCCTTCCTGGAAATTCAGTCCAATATTTGCCTCTACAGTGTATATGACACCTAAAGGGAAGTTTGGAACTTAATTAATAATCAATCATTTGTATAAAGAATTTCAATCATTATTGGGAGATCATACTCATTAATAAAATAAACTCCCCCCAGTTTAATGACCTTTCATGAGTTCTAAGGCAAAGAGATCAAAGTCTCTCCTGTCTCAGAGCTGGAGCATAGAAAACATGAAATCCTAAAATACATCTTGGCCCACGCATCAAGATGTGTATGTCCTCTTCTTTTCTGACTCTTTTTCCCCCATATTCATGAAAATTTCTTCAATGACTTCTCAGAGATTGAACGCTGTAGATGCTATTGAATAGAAAATGATAGGTCCCAAAGAAAGTCCCATGATATAGGGGAAAAAAAGCAATGTTTTAACTTGTCTCTGGTCCTATGGAACATTCTGAAATGGATGAAAACACTAGCGTGAATGGTCCACTGTATGGAAGCTATATTGCCCACACATTGTTTCTGTGAAAAATGGAAGGGTTTATTCAACACTAAAATGGGTTTTTCATCCTTGTCGCCTCCACTGTGCTACCAAGATATAGGCTCTGAGGAATCAGAAATAAATAAACCTCAGTCATTTCTCTTCATTATGAAGAATGTACTTGTACCAACAGAAATCACAATAAACTAAACAATAAAATAAGCAAAAATCTCCTGTCAGGGATGTGAGGAAACCATAGCATCAGATGAAGAGATGACAGGAGAATTAGCCTTATCATTATTAGTAACAAAATATCAAAAATGTATTTTGCCCTCTCTTCATCCATCACATAGTTATTGCACAGAGGGCTACCATTGTTTGTTTAGTCCTAATTTGGTGGGTTTGTATCAGTGAGGAATCAAGTCTGTTGACAATCCTAAGTCTTACAGATTCTAAGAAATTTCCCTATAACACACTAAGAATTAGTGGAGCACAAAAGATTCAAAATAAAGTTTTTCTTCTCTCAGTCTCATACCCCAAATTTCACTGTTTTCAGACTTTCTGAAAGTTTTCAGCAAAAGTATAGAGATATAGCAACATATACATCNTACAGATTCTAAGAAATTTCCCTATAACACACTAAGAATTAGTGGAGCACAAAAGATTCAAAATAAAGTTTTTCTTCTCTCAGTCTCATACCCCAAATTTCACTGTTTTCAGACTTTCTGAAAGTTTTCAGCAAAAGTATAGAGATATAGCAACATATACATCTGGAGTATATTATTTTTTTTGTATTTATTTTTTTTATTTTTATTTTTCCTATTTTTTTTTACTTTATTAGGAGTGGACCACAAGACTCTGATTTTGTATCTGCTTTCATGACTGAATTAGCTGATCATCAGTGCAGAGGAGAAAGTGGACAAATGAAGTGAAATCCAGAAACAATGTCAACAGAGAGATCTACCCTGTAGTATCAGGTGGCAATCATTTCTCTGGTCTTTGCCTGTGATCTCATATGTTCTTCCTAAAGCTGACACAGCTAGCTACCTACTGCTCTCCACTGTGCCCTCCAGAAAACTCCAAGGGGAAAGGCACAGTGAGCAGGGAATCTCTGCCAGGACTGACAGGGAAGTGGCACGATGGTTTGGAGTGGCAGAGGGACTTCCCTACCTTGCATCTGCAGTCAGTCTGTCTAAAATCACTGGCTTCAAACTTGGCTTTAACATAGGCTAAGTCATGATCGGGTTGCTGTTGCTTAGTCCTTAAGTTGCATCTGACTCTTTGAGACCCCATGAATTGTAGCCTACCAGTCTCCTCTGTCCATGGGATTTCCCAGGCAAGAATACTTGTGTGGGTTGCCATTTCCTTCTCCAGGGAATCTTCTTGACCCATGATTTGAACCCACATCTCCTGCATTGGCAGGCAGGTTCTTTATCATTAAGCCACCAGGAAAGCCCCTTGAACTGATAAATGTTACATAAAATATTTCACTTCTCTCTTCTTATTAAAATAATAGTAATGTGTATACATATAATTGTTGAGAAATTATGCAGATGTACTCAAGCAATAAATATAAAACAATTCCAAACCCATGTAGATTGCTCCCAAACTCCCTTCATCACCACTATCTCCCTCAGCACTTACTGGGCTGGGCTGCCTCTCTGCTGGAACATGACCAAGGAGCACAGACTCACTGCCTCTCTCCTGCCTCTCCCTCTTCAGGACGGACAGGAAGACAGACTCAGGCTGGACATTCTGATGTAGGTTCCTACAAAGGATGGAGACAGAGGTGTGGATTCACAACATGAGAACAGGCAAACCAAAGAGCTGGAGGCACTGGCCAATTATTTACAATGATATGACCTTAGGGCTCAATGCATAAAGCTCATCATTAGCTAGTTAGTCTATATTATTCCAGTCTCTGAGGACTTGTTAATATTAATAGAACAGGAAAAGGAGAAAAGTGAATGTCCTAGGATGAGTCTGGGTCCCTCTTCTCCTCAGGAGGAAATTCCCTGTACTCTTGCTCCTTACTTCCAAGTCACAAGATCTTAACATTAAAGTCCGATTTTTTCTCATTTTGCCACTCAGTGTGTGGTTTTGAGGGCTGAAAATCCATGTATCAGTCATGAAATCTATGCAGCATGAGGTCCATGCCAAGGATGCGTATATACATTTTTCATTTTCAGAGTTAATAATTGTTTCTAAGGATAACTTGTTTTTTTTTCTGTTTCTCTATATTTTATTTTATTTTATTTTTTACTTTACAATACTCTTGTTTTCATTTCCTTACTTTAGCTCACACTCAATGGGAGGAAATAGGCAATGGAATGAAAACCAAGAGTTGAGATCAGTGAGAGCATCTCAGATCCTGTCCACCACACAGGACTCATGCTCTATAAAGACTGTGTGCTCCAAGCCATTCAAGGCTCAGGTCCTGCCCATCTGCTTTGTAATATGTCCCCAGATTCACTGCACCAACATGATCTCAATAAAAATTCCTTGGAAACAAACTAGAAACGGGTAGACTTTCCTCTCTACTGGGTACTGCAGACCCCACTGTACAGCTCAGGTCATGCAGTTTCAAGTAGACCCCTGGTTTGTGAGACACAGGAGAGCCCCTCCATCAGCATCAAGGTAGGTGTGGAGCCACAATATTAGAACTGGCAAACTAATGACCTAGAGGCATTGGCCAATTATTTACAATGATATGACCTTAGGGTTCAGTGCCCAAAGCTCATCACGAGCCAGTTGGTCCATGATGTCCCAGTCTCTGGAGACTTGTTGATATTAATGGAACATGAAAAGGAGAAAAGTGAATGTCCTGGGAAGCATCTGGGTCCCTTTTCTCCTCAGGAGAAAATTTTCCTATATTCTTGCTTATTACTTCTCACTTGCAGGATCTTAACACAAAATTCAGACTTTTCCCCTCAATTTAGCCATGCAATGTGTCATTTTGATATCTAGGAATCGATAGTATCAATCATGAAATCTACAAAGCATTAGGTCTATACTATGTGTATGACATACTTTCCGTTTTCACAGTCTCAAAGGATAGCTTCTCTTTTTTTGGCCAATTTTAATGAAACTTCACATGGGGTTACAAGAGTTAGACATGATTTAGCAACTGAATCACCAAACCAAGGAATTTTGAATTCTAAGGTTTTTTTCTTTATTGACATTGGCATATTAGAAAACTATTGACCTTTACTTATAATTTAATAACTGATACTTTAATTAAATATTTCAGTACATCTCCCAGAAGGTCACAATCAAGGTGTCAGCCAGGGCTGTAGGCATCTCAAGGCTAGATCAGCAAGTGTCCACTTTCAAGCACATTCATGAGGCTGTTGATAAGATTCACCTGTTCACGCAATATTATCCAGAGAATTCCTTCAGTTCCTTGACACATGGCCTCCTGGTGGGACAGCTGGGTTTTATCAGTATGAGCCATCAAGAATATCAGAGAGAGGCACCAAGAAAATAGCCAGATTATTGTACTCTGTTTCCTATTACTTCCCAACATTTCTTCCTTATTCTTGTTGTTGGAAGTGGGTCTCTATGTACATCTCACACTCAGTGGCAGGGAAACACACAGGGGTAGGAAAACCAGGAGTTTGGATCCATGAGAGGATCTCAGTGCCCACCACACAGAAACCTCACTTTCTATGAGAGGAAGACACCAGGGTGTTGGGACATTAAAAATAATTTATCCACAGCAAAATGTATTACTATGCATGTGGGCTATGCATGTGTGCTAAGTCACTTCAATTGTCTAACTCTTTTCAACCCTTTGAACTGTAGCCCTCTAGGCTCCTCTGTCCATGAGATTCCCCAGGCAAGAGTCCTGGAGTGGGTTGCCACACTCTCCTTCATGGGATCTTCCCAACCCAGGAATTGAACCCAAGTGTCCCTCATTGCAGGTAGATTCTTTACCAGCTGACCTACCCAGGAAGCCCTGAGTATCCTTGAAGTGAAGTGAAGTAAAATTCACTCAGTCATATCCAACTCTTTGTGATCCCATGAACTATACAGTTCATGGAATTCTCCGGGCCAGAATACTGGAGTGGGTAGCCTTTCCCTTCTCCAGGGGATCTTTCCAACCTGGGATCCAACCCAGGTCTCCTGCATTGCAAGCAGATTCTTTACCAGCTGAGCCACAAGGGAAACACAAATGCTGACTGAGTAGAGTTGATTATAGAGAGATGAGGGGAGTATTGGGGCTCTATAAAATATGTGGGCAGTGGTAAAATTGTTAAACTGAGGTAACAGCATTGTGGGGAGAGGGAATCAGACATTAGAGTCAGTGCTAAGGATGAGTGTAGAATACACGATGTATATGAAAGATAGATATTGGTCTTTATGTATTAAATTAGTGATTTGCTTTGCACTTGCCTTGGTTTTCCTTACATAATGACTATCTGTAAATAAAACAAGAATCTTCTCACATTCAGTGTTTGATGTATCATTGAGAAATTTCTGTCCTCACTTTTTGTCCCTTTACTATGTGCAAAAATAGTCAAACCCCACTCTTTGTTCTATGAGTCTTAATCTTGCAGTAACCAGTAGAGAAAAATAGATTCTACTGAATGTCCTGATAATAAAAGCAAACCATATTTTTACGATTTTAAAGCAAACCATATATTTTTTCTCTCTTTTGCAAGTCTTCTTAGAGATGTCCATAGAAGTTTCAAGATGGAAGAAAAATACTGGATGTATAATTTTTAAATTGACTTTACTCTTCCTTATGAGTTCAGTTCAGTCACTCAGTCATGTCCAAATCTTTGCGACCCCATGAATCACAGCAGGCCAGGCCTCCCTGTTCATCAGCATCTCCTGGAGTTCACTCAGACTCATGTCCATCGAGTCCGTGATGCCATCCAGCCATTTCATCCTCGGTCGTCCCCTTCTCCTCCTGCCCCCAATCCCTCCCAGCATCAGAGTCTTTTCCAATGAGTCAACTCTTCGCATGAGGTGGCCAAACTACTGGAGTTTCAGCTTTAGCATCATTCCTTCCAAAGAAATCCCAGGGTTGATCTCCTTCAGAATGGACTGGTTGGATCTCCTTGCAGACCTAGGGACTCTCAACAGTCTTCTCCAACACCACAGTTCAAAAGCATCAATTCTTCGGCACTCTGCCTCTTCACAGTCCAACTCTCACATCCATACATGACCACAGGAAAAACCATAGCCTTGACTAGATGGACCTTAGTCAGCAAAGTAATGTCTCTGCTTTTGAATATACTATCTAGGTGGGTCATCACTTTTCTTCCAAGGAGTAAGCGTCTTATAATTTCATGGCTGCAGTCACCATCTGCAGTGATTTTAGAGCCCCCCAAAATAAAGTCTGACACTGTTTCCACTGTTTCCCCATCTATTTCCCATGAAGTGATGGGACCAGATGCCATGATCTTCGTTTTCTGAATGTTGAGTTTTAAGCCAACTTTTTTGCTGCATTCATCAGGAGAGAGCTCTCTGTTAGGAAGGCTGTATGGATGTGATTGAGGTTTCATCACATCATTGTTCACAATCATCCCACTATATCCACTACACACACACACACACACACACACACACACACACACACACATGAACCAAAACCACATTTTTAAAAACTCTTTAATCTGTAGATTGCTTTCGGCNCAGAAATCCTCGCTAGCTGACCGTGGAACACAGCCTGGAACGTGGAGGATGGCGACCACGGCACATAGCCGGGACCTCTGCAGAAGGCTACTGCGGCACACAGCCCGAAATTCAGTGAAGGGCGACCGCGTCACACAACCTGGAACTCGTCGCTAGCTGACCGCGTAACACAGTACAGACCTCGGAGCAGGGTGACCGTGGCACTCAGGCCAGACCTGAGCACAGGGTGACAGCAGAACTTAGGCCAGACCTCCGTGCAGGGCGACTGTGGCACACAGGCCGGACATCGGCTCAGGGTGACTGAGGAACACAGCCCGNCAGTACAGACCTCGGAGCAGGGTGACCGTGGCACTCAGGCCAGACCTGAGCACAGGGTGACAGCAGAACTTAGGCCAGACCTCCGTGCAGGGCGACTGTGGCACACAGGCCGGACATCGGCTCAGGGTGACTGAGGAACACAGCCCGGACCTCAGCGCACGGAGACTGCGGCACACAGTCCGGACCTCTGGAGCAGGCTACAGCTGCAGACTGCCCAGACATTGGCAAAGAGAAACTGTGGCAAGGAGCCGGGAACAGGTTGCAAGCTGAGGGCAGAACATGCCGGAACTTGGCGCCGGGTGACTGTGGCACACAGGCTGTACCTCGGCGCAGGGCGACTGCGGAACACAGGCCGGACATCTGCTCAGGACGACCGCTGCACACAGCCTGGACCTGAGTGCAAGGGGACCGCAGCACACAGCCTGGACCTCTGGAAAAGGCTACAGCGACACACAGCCCGGCCTTGTCAAAGAGGAACCGTGGCACAGATCCGGGAACAGGTCGCAAGCCAAGGGCGGAACACAGGCAGGACCTTGGCACAGGGTAACCGCGGCACACTGCCCGGACCTGGGGAGATGGCGACCGCGGCACACAGCCTGGACCTCGGAACTGGGTGACCGTGGCAGACAGCCCAGACCTCAGCACAGAGGGAATGCGGCATAAAGCCCGGAAATTGCAAGCCGAGGGTGGAACGCAGCCTCAAACACGGCGCAGGGCAACCACAGTACACAGCCCGATCCACAGTGAAGAGCGACCGAGGCACATAGCACGGACCTGGGTGCAGGGCGACCCTGGCACACACCACCGACTCCGGCAGATGGCGACTGTGGCACACAGACCGGACATCGGCTGAGGGCACCTGCGGCACACAGCCCGATCCTCGGTGCAGTGCAACTACAGCACAGAACCCGGTCTTCAATGAAGGGCAATGAACTGGGTGACCGTGGCACACTGCCCGAAACACAGTGAAAGGCGACCGCGGCACACAGCAAGTAACTCGTTTCTAGCTGACTGTGGAACACAGCCCGAATTTCGGCACAGGGTGACCGTGGGACACAGTCCGAACCTCAGTGAAGGGCGACTGCGGCACACAGCATGGAACTCGTCACTAGCCGACCACGGAACACATCCCGGATGTCGGTGCAGGGTGACTGTGGTACACAGACCGGACTTCGAAGCAGGGTGACCGCGGCTCACATAGCGAACCTTGGTGTAGTGCAAGCGCAGAACACATCCTGGTCCTTAAGGCAAGGCAAACCTGTAACACAGCACGGATGTCGGCAGATGTTCACTGTGGCACACACCCAGCATCTCGTAGCAGTGTGACCATGGCACACAGGTTGGACCTCGGCTCAGTGCGACTGCGGCACACAGCCCGGACCTCGGCGCAGGGCAACCGGGGCACACAGCCCAAAACTCAGTGAAGGGCGACTGTGGCACATAACATGGAAATCGTCGCCAGCCAACTGTGGAACACAGCCCAGACCCCGGCGCAGGGCTACCCCGGCACACAGCCCTACTTCTCTGAAGGGCGACCGCAGACACAGCCCAGAAATCTGTGCAGGGAGACTGTGGCACAGAGCATGGAACTCGTCGCTAGCCGACGGCGGAACACAGCCCGGACCTCGGCGCAGGGTCACTNGCTTTATCAACTGCTATATACTTCTATATACTGAATATACTTCTATGAAAAAGGTTGAAAATACTAAAGAAAATTATAAGTGCTCATAGCTCCACCAGAATAGATATTCAATACTTTGCCTTACATCTTTTGGTGTATTATTTATAATGAATACTGTAAGGAATTTTACTAGAAAAATTAGACAATTTATAATGATACTGTTTTGTAATCTCCATTTAGATTTGGCTCTCTACCCGAAGCAACATTAGATAGCCTTACATTTTCTTCAAGATAATATTTTTAATTGTTCCAGCACATCCTCATACTAACGTAAGGATATATTATAATTTATTTAGTCTACTGTTGAAAATTCATATTGTCTTTAATTTTTTGTTGTTATAAAATAACCATAATTTTAAATTTTGATTTGTATTGACAGGTTACCTTTAGGAAGTTATCAGTTGATATCCCAACTAGTATGAGAATCTTTACTTCCTTGTATGTTTCACAATATTGGATATATTATATTTATGGATATATAAATATGTGTGTCCACCATGTATATATGTAAGTGTGTGTATGTATGTAGGTGTATATATAATAAAGTACAATATATAAATTTAAATATATTAAACATAAAGCAATGATGGCATCTCATTTTATTTTTTATTTTAATTATTGTTTTATTTTGCGTTATTAAATATTGGTAAAAATATTTTTTATGTATTACTGTCTATCTCTATATCTTCTTTTTAAATTCTTAATTATATGTATCACTCAATTTTTCCTTTTGAGAAATAATTTGTAAAATTTATTTGTTTTAGTGATATTGTCCTTTTTCTATTAATGATGCTGCAGATTTTCCCCACATCTGTACTATTTTCATAGTTTTTAAAAAGCAGTTGATTTACTTTCTTTTTGTTTTGAAATACCATAATTATTATATCTAATGTCAGGTCTGTTTATGTACCTCTAGTTCATTAAAAATATGTGCCTATTTTTACTGCTACTGCTTTTACATTATTATTGTTTTATAGTAGGTTCTAATACATTTAATACAATGCTTCTCAATAAATTCTGTAAGTTATTCAAATTGCTGTTATTCTTGCTGTTTGTTCATTTGTCCTTCCAGAAAACACACACACACACACACACATGCACCTATTTATTTTCTTATTTCTTTACTCTTCTAAAAGAGTATGTTTGGGAAAGAGAAGTAACAGCAAATTTGTGTGCTAATGGAAGTGAATGATGGGTATTAAAAAAAATGTTGATACAGAAGAAAAGGGGAGACTTACTGAAGTGATGTGAGTAAGCTAGAGGAATGGGATCTTATGTACAAGTAGGGGTTTTGATTCTGTAGAATAACATTTAACATGGTGTTTACTAAGTAAGTGTGGCTAAGGAGAAGGAAATGTTCATAGTCTGAGAGAGAGTAAGTACAAAAATGTGAGATGATTAGAGAGTGAATGGTCTGGTTTAATAGCCCTTTTCAGGATACTGTTCCTGAATGTAAGATGAAACCATTCAGTATGATTAGACAGTGTGATTTATTTTTCTAGCTATGTTCAGATTCACAGGTGTAAGCACATAACAAGTGGAATTGATTTTAACTAGATTCGTCAAGAATAGAGTAAAGCAAGAAAAAGACAGGGAGTTGGAATTTTAGACAGTAAAGTGATTGTAGTGATGTTTCATGAAATTTGATCAGTAAATAAAGTAGCGAGGACCCCATGGACTATACAGTCCATGGAATTCTCCAGGCCAGAATACTGGAGTGAGTAGCCTTTCCCTTCTCCAGGGATCTTTCCAACCTAAGGATCGAACCCAGGTCTTCCGCATTGTGGGTGGAGTCTTTACCAGCTGAGCCACAAGGGAAGCCTGAGGAGATGGGCTATGGTACCACAGAAAACACGTAGCAACTCCATAGATTGTATCCCCTGGTGGGGTAGGAGAGTCACTGGTGTCAGAGTGCTTAGAGTGAGTGCACTGGGAAGAAAGAAGGTGATAGTCAGAAAGTGTGATGTTGTAAATTGAGACTGTTTGTTTGTTTGTTTTTGTTTTGTTTTCATTGGTATGACCAGAGGAGCAGAAGTAGTGTTGATCACTAAAAGAGTCTAAATCAAGAAACCCAGAAGCCTGCATTTTGAAGGAGTTATGGGTATAGATAGTAAAACAATCAAAAAACTGAAATGAGATTAGTGTTGAAGATAATGATCTGAGATTTCTGAGAAATTGGTACCTGACCTTACTAAGCAAGGGTTCTAGATGGATGGGTGACTTAATATCATGAAATTAAATATGAGCATTGTTAGGGAGACCTAGTGCACTAGATGTTTCCTATGCCTAGACTATTTCCTCCCAGTCCCTCCCAATAATTTGCTCATTCTCATTCATTTAAGAGGGTTTCCCAGGAGGTTCAGTGGTAAAAATCCGACTGCCAATGCAGGAGGTGTGGGTTCAGTCCTTGGGTCAGGAAGATCCTCTGAAGAAGGAAATGGCAACTCATTCCAATATTCTTGCAGGGAAAATCCCATGGACAGAGGTGACTGGCAGGTTACAGTCCATGAGGTTGCAAAGAGTTGGACACAACTTAAGAGACTGAGGATGTACACATTCATTAAGAGGTTTTGCCCCATTCTCTAATCTAAAATAGTCCCTCAAGGCTTGCTCTACTTTGCATTTGCTTGTTTTTATTATTTAATGACATTTATGACTAATGGAAAATGTCTTATGTATTTAATTCTTTTTTATACACGGGTTCTCTTATAGAATATAAATATTTTGAAAACAGTGATTTTGTTTGTCTTGATTGTGGATAATTTCCCAGATAGGGTTTTTGGCACATAGCAGACAGTCAGTAATTAGTTGTTGAATGAATTGAAGGACATACATAGGTTTAGTCTCTCCCACTTTCTTGTAACTTCTTCCTGAACTCGAATATGTTTTCTTAAAGCCATCTTCCAACTCAGAGCATTTATTTTTGTAAAAATTCCTATTTAGAGCTTTCTGCTCAAGAAAGATTCTTTGGAGGGAATGATGCTGAAGCTGAAACTCCAGTACTTTGGCCACCTCATGCAAAGAGTTGACTCATTGGAAAAGACTCTGATGCTGGGAGGGATTGGGGGCGGGAGGAAAAGGGGACAACAGAGGCTGAGATAGCTGGATGGCATCACGGACTCGATGGACGTGAGTCTGAGTGAACTCTGGGAGTTGGTGATGGACAGGGAGGCCTGGCGTGCTGCGATTCATGGGGTTGCAAAGAGTCGGACATGACTGAGCGACTGAACTGAACTGAACTGAACTGAGGAAAAGGTTAACAGTAAGCTTGCTCCATTTGCCTTGTGATGGTTATTGAGGTTAGGACTCAAAGATATTGTCACTCATTACTTCAAGAAAGACTCACCAGTTTGATAATGAACTTGAAGTATAGTTACCTTCTGATTTGTTTTCAACTATCACTATACAGTTATGTCTAGCAAACAGCTACCCAAAGTTTAGCAGTTATAAACTGGACGCACCTTTTAGTATGACTGTACACTCTGTTCACAATTTTTGGAAACCAGAAAGATGAATTGAAAATCTTATTAGAAAAAAATAAGAAAATCCATTTATCTATCTTCACTTGTTCTTTCTTTATACTAAAATCTAAATATATTTATATTTTTGTGATAAATACAATATACTGAGGTAAACTTATATTCTTATGTTTTGACTATAAGTAGAAATATAGGTAATTAATTAGCATCTTATTTGTTGTTGTTCGGTCGTGTCTGATTCTTTGCAACCCCATGGATGCAGCATGCCAGTCTTCTCTGTCCTTCACCGTCTCCTGGAGTTTGCTGAAACACAAGTCCATTGAGTCAGTGATGCCATCCAACCATCTCATCCTCTGCCATCCCCTTCTCCTCCTGTATTCAATCTTTCCCAGCATCAGGGTCTTTTCCAAAGAGTCGACTCTTTGCATCAGGGGGCCAAAGTGTTGGAGCTTCAACTTCAGCATCAGTCCTTCCAATGAATATGCAGTGTTTATTTATTTTAAGACTGACTGATTTGACCTCCTTGAAGTCCAAGAGACTCTCAAAAGTCTTCTAAAACACCACAGATTGAAAACGTCAATTCTTCAGCATTCAGCCTTCTTTATGTTCCAAATCTCACATCTGTACATGACTACTGGAAAAACCATAGCTTTGACTATATGGACCTTTGTCTGCAAAGTGATGCATCTGCTTTTTAATATACTGTCTATGTTTATCATAGCTTTTCTTCCCAGAAGTAAGCGGCTTTTAATTTCATGGCTACAGTCACTGTTTGCAGTGATTTTGGAGAAAATAAAGTCTGTCACTGTCACTGTTTCCATTGCTCCCCCATCTATTTGCCATGAAGTAATGGGAATGGATGCCATGATAGCTTTTTATTTTTCTTTTTTACTAATTTATTTTAATTGGAGGATAATTACTTTACAATTATATGATGGCTTTTGCCATACATAGACATGAATCAGCCATGGGTACACATGTGTCCCCCCATCCTGAACTCCCCTTCCCGCCTACCTCTCCACCGCATCCCTGTGGATTGTCCCAGAGCACCAGCTTTGAGTGTCCTGCTTCATGCATTGAACTTGCCCTGGTCATCTATTTTACATGTGGTGATATACATGTTTCAACGCCATTCTCTCAAATCATCTTACCCTCTCATTCCCCCACACAGTCCGAAAGTTTATTATTTACTTCTATGTCTCTTTTGCTGCCTTGCATGTAGGATCGTTACCATTTTTCCAAATTCCATATATATGCGTTAATACACTGTATTGATGTTTCTCTTTCTGATTTACCTCACTCTGAATAACAGGCTCCAGTTTCATCCACCTCATTAGAACTGACTCAAATGCATTCCTTTTTATAGCTGAGTACTTTTGTCACCTCATGAGAAGAGTTGACTCACTGGAAAAGACTCCGTTGCTGGGGGGGATTGAGGGCAGGAGGAGAAGGGGATGACCAAGGATGAGATGGCTGGATGGCATCACAGACTCAATGGACGTGAGTCTGAGTGAACTCCAGGAGATGGTGATGAACAGGGAGGCCTTGCATGCTGCGATTCTTGGGGTCGCAAAGAGTCGGATACGACTGAGCGACTGAACTGAACTGAGCTGAATATTCCATTGTGTATACATACCACAGCGTCCTTATCCATTCATCTGCCTATGGACATCTAGGTTGCTTCCATGTCCTAACTATTGTGGCTCCATGTCTGTGTCCATCCTTTGTAGGAACCTGCATCAGAAGGTCCAGACTGAGTCTGTCTTCCTGCCTGTCCTGAGGAGGGACCCTGAGACTTCATCACATACCAAGAAGAAAAGGGGCAGTGAGTCTTTGCTCCTTAGTCATATTCCAGCAGAGATGCAGCCCAACCCAGTAAGTACTGAGGGAGACAGTGATGGATGAAGGGAGTATTGAAAAGGTATTTCCTCTTCAAGAAGAATAAACATAATAGTTGTTATAGAAAGATGCTGTTGTTGTTCAGTTGCTCAGTCATGTCAGAATCTTTACAACCCCACATACTGCAGCACACCAGGCTTCCCTGTCCTTCACTGTCTCCTGGAGTCTGCTCAAACTCATGTCCATTGAGTCAGTGATGCCATCCAACCATCTCATCCTCTGTTGTCCCCTTCTCTTCCTGCCCTCAGTCTTTCCTAGCATCAGGGCATCAACCTATTCAGGTTTGGAATAGAGCCCTTTCAAGTTTATGTTCACAGTTCTGGTTGGGGTGTGAGAACCTTCATTTAGAGTTCTGCTTCCACCCTCACTGATTCTAGCTATGGCTAGCTGGCATCCCTCGAACCAGAGGGGCAGCAAGTAGGTCTCTGTAAACTTCCCCCTAAGCACTTCAGTTCATTATGAGAGGTATTGAGGATGAAGACAAGATGACATGATCATAATATATACTGTTACGGAAGGCTTCCTAAGTGTCAGATTCTGAAGTATGTGTTTTCTCTCCTGTTTCATCTGAATAATCTCTTCCAAAATACAGGTGCGCACATTATTATTAACTGGAGGAAAGAAGCACAGCATTCTATGTAATATGTGCAAGATAATGAGTTAGAAAATGTTAAAATCCAGTTTGAAAGAAGTCAGTCTGGTCAGACTTACTACAGATACAGGGCACCTGGGCAGTCTTCCTGTTTTCACCCAGTCATGTCACTTTCCATCAGTCCTGGCAGAGACTCCCTATTCAATGTGCCCTTCCCCTTTGTAGTTTTCTGGAGGACACAATGGAGGGCAGTAGGTAGCACTTGCTGCAACAACTGTAAGAAGAATGTCTGTGATCACAGGCAAACGTCATAGGAATAACTGGCACCTGATGCTCCATGGTAGATCTCTCTGTTGACTCTGTTTCTGAATTTCACTTCACCTATCCACTTTCTTCTCTGTACTTATAATCAATTGCCTCAGTCATGAAAGCCGACACAAAATCAGAGTCTTGGGGTTTTACCTATTCAGGAAAATGAAAACTTTGGGGAAAAAAAATCTGATATGCCTGTGTTTAGACTGAGATACCTCTGTTTAAAGTTGTGCCTCTGATTGAAATTTTGACATTTAGGGCATGGGACTCAGAGAAGAGAAACTTAATTTTGAATCCTGTGTACCACACACATTATTAATATATTATGGGACAATTTCTCAGAATCTGTGAGACTTAAAATTTTCAACTGAGTTGATTCCTCATTGATATAAACCCACTGAATTAGAACTAAATAAATAATTGTTGCCCTCTATCCAACAACTCTGTAACAGATACATTAAGAAAAGGGCAAAATACGTTTTTACATTTGTTACTAATAATGATAATGCTAACTCTCATGTTATCAGATTGAAATATCTGTCTATCTGATGTTATGGTTTTCCTACATCTCTGGCAAGGCATATTATTTTTCTTTATACAAGAAGAGAAATGTCTGAGGCTCATTTATTTCTGATTCCTCAGAGCCTATACCTTGATGGCACAGAGGAAGCACAAGAAATAAAAAATCTCCAGTTAAGTATTAAATAAGCCCTTCCATTTTTCATAGAAACAAAGTATGGGCAATATGGTTTCCACACAATGACCATTTGTGCCAGTGTTTTCATCCTTTTCAGAATGTCCCATAGGACTCAAGACAAGATAAAATAGTGCTTGTTTCTGTCTATGTCATAGACTTTCTTTGGGACCTATTGTTTTTCATTTAATAGCACCAGCAGCATTCAATCATTGAAAAGCCATTGCAGAAATTTTCATGAATAAGAGGAAAAGAGCTAGAAAAGAAGGCACATTTTAATGGATGGCTGAGACACATTATAGTATTTCATGTTATTTATGCTCCAACTTGAGACAGAAAAGGCTTTGACCCCTCTGCCATATAATCCATGAAAAGTCATTAAACTGAGGGGATTTTGTTTTATTAATAGACATGCTATCCCAATAATGATTGAAATTCTTTATATTAATACAAACGACCAAGTATTGATTAGGTTCCAAATTTCCCTTAGGTGCTACATGTGTTCTGGAAGTGGGTATTAGACTCTTTTATTTCCAAGAAGGAACAGAACACACAGAGGTTGGGAGATTTTCACACACTCCTCTGATAGGAAGTAAAAGACCCAGGACTCAATAATTAATATGCTTATTTCTTCTGCACCAGTTCTCTGTCACCTTCATACAGCTAAGAAATATTTCTTTTCAAATCTACTTTGGCCCCTGAGGTAAAATGAAGGTGGAAGAATTGATTCATCCTTTTTGGTTCAGGGACTTCTCTGTGAATTATGGGACTGATGCAGCAGTTTACAGAGGCCATAATGGCCCTGCTGCTGCTGCTGCTAAGTCGCTTCAGTCGTGTCCGACTCTGTGCAACCCCATAGATGGCAGCCCGCCAGGCTCCCCCATCCCTGGGATTATAGGGTTTTCAATGACTCGTCATGCACTTTGCCTTCCAGTTTTGAATGTAAAATTGAAAAGATTTCCTATACAAGATGAAAATATCAAATGCGGCTATTATGAAATTATCACAGGACACTTCAAAGATAGTTTCAAAACATAGGTTAATGAGAATACAGTTGGCAGAAAATGATTTTTGCTTTGAAAAAATGTATGCAATTAATATTAGTAAAACTGATTATGCACCAACTGTTGAAACTGGGAAGACTGTCACTCACATATGATACACAAAGAAGTATGATACAGAAAGAAGTATAGAATTTTCATAGAAAATTCTGTTGTAAGCAGAAACTGATATAAATAAAAATATATTAAATATAAATTAAATGTTTATTTAATATATCAATAAAATGTATTAAATCATATATTACATTTGAATATAAGATAAATTAAAGCTATATTGGAAATTTGTCACATTTATAATAATGTATATAGTATAAATTTATGAACTCAAGAAAATGGCTTCTTGTGTGTGTCAGGAAAATGTTTGAAGTATTGTTTGTAGTTCACAAAGAGACTTAACCAAAACATTGTGGTAAGCAAGTTTATTTCAGGGGCAATATGGATAGTATTCTGTTTAGAGAAGATTTTACAAATGCTGGTTATATATACATAAATGAATATTGACATTATTAAAGCATTTCCCAGGAAACATACCCATCAAGTTCATGATACTGGTTGCTTTTGGGGATGTGTATGCTGAGGAATTGGAAGGAGCTGAGACACCAAGAAAAGTTAAATTTTATCTTTAATGTTTCAAATCTCTATGAAATAAGAGATTTGAAGCAAACATTACTAAATGTATATACTTTAAAATAGGTAGGGATTATTGATGATCGCATTAACTGGTAATTTTTTTAGGATATAGACATTTTAGAAATTTTATTTATTGAGTCTATGATGAATAAAACTAAATATATTTAAATATATTGCTGAAGAAAATATCAAACTTAAATGAGCTGAAATGAGTTATTTTATATAGCAAATGATGTATTCCTTGTTTGCAGTCTTTCTGAAAGTTTTATTTTATTATAAAATATTTCTTTACAGTCTTCCAGGTGGTTGGTTCATGTTTAAATTAATTTTGGCTTCGTATGGCATGGAAAAAATCAGTCTTATGGCAGAACCATTCATTTTAAATTGCCTGGCACCTCCTGCTGCATGAGTGATTCAGCTTAGATTCTATTATTGTTGCTTTTGGTTAAGTATGGCTAAAGCTGCAAAGGTATCAGACTAGTACTGTCACATTTCAGTTATTTGTAGCATGTTAAATATAGACTTAGTGACCCAAATATGTTTTACCTTATATAAAATGGCTTTTATGAAATACATTCTACTGACATTTTAATTGCCTTTTCAACTTTGACAAAACCTTTTTTATAGCAGTTTTTCAAACAAATCAGATCTACAGCTTGGTAAGGTAAGTTTCATTTATTTAATTACACCAAATGTATATTAACTAGTAATATTAATGGAGCTTTTACTAATGGTTGGGCAATGCTCTTTGGCATTATCAAGCCCAGCTTCATATCACAGTGACCAATAAACTCACTTGTAGATCCTAAAATTGGTTCTAGGCTGAGGCTGGGGTAACCGAGTATTCTTTAAAAGACACATGTAAATTTGGAGAAGGAAATGGCAACCCACTCCAGTATCCTTGCCCACAAAATCCCATGGACAGACAAGTTTGACAGACTATAAAATCCATGAGGTCTCAAAGGGTCAGAGCCAGCTTAGTGACTGAACAGCAATAAAAACAGCAACATGTAAATTATCAACCAACTAGACCTGAAAATCAGTTTTTTAAGCAATATGAATGATTTTTTTTTTTTAGTTTTTTAAATGTTGAGGTGGGGTTTTTTTAGTTTTACTTTATTCTACTTTACAATACTGTATTGGTTTTGCCATACATCGACATGAATCCACCACAGGT
>SJYV01032515.1:23749-36177 GCA_006410875.1 Neotragus pygmaeus | reverse complement strand
ATGTAGGTCAAGAAGCAAGTTAGAACCAGACATGGAACAACAGACTGATTCCAAATTGGGAAAGGAGTACATCAAGGCTGTATATTGTCACCCTACTCATTTAGCTTATATTCAGAGTACATCATGTGAAATGCCGGAGTGGATAAAGTACAAGCTGGAATCATGATTGCCGGGAGAAATATCAATAATCTCAGATACACAGATGACACCACCCTTATGGCAGAAAGCGAAGAAGAACTAAAGAGCTTCTTGATGAAAGTGAAAGAGGAGAGTGAAAAAGTTGGCTTAAAACTCAACATTCAAAAAACAAAGATCTTGGCATCTGGTCCCATCACTTCATGGCAAATAGATGGGGAAACAGTGGAAACAGTGACAGACTTTATTTTCTTGGACTCCAAAATCACTGCAGACAGTGACTGCAGCCATGAAATTAAAAGACACTTACTCCTTGGAAGAAAAGCTATGACAAACCTAGACAACGTATATTAAAAAGCAGAGACCTTACTTTGCCAGCAAAGGTCCATCTAGTCAAAGCTACGGTTTTTCCAATAGTCATGTATGGATGTGAAAGTTGAACTATAAAGAAAGCTAAGAGAACTGACGAAGAAACCAAAGAACTGATGCTTCTGAACTGTGGTGTTGGAGAAGATTCTTGAGAGTCCCAAGGACTGCAAGGATATCAAACAAGTCAATCCTAAAGGAAATCAGTCCTGAACATTCATTGGAAGGACTGATGCTAAAGCTGAAACTCCAATAGTTTGGCCATCTGATGTGAAGAACTGACTCCTTAGAAAAAACCCTAATGCTGGGAAAGACTGAAGGCAGGAGGAGAAGGGGACGACAGAGGATGAGATGGTTAGATGGCATCACCGACTCAGTGGACACGAGTTTGAGCAAGCTCCAGGAGTTGCTGCAGTCCATGGGGGCTGCAAAGAGTCAGACACGACCGAGCGACTGACTGACCCTTCAGAGTATCACAGTAGTAACACCAAAAATCACTGATTACAGATCACCACAGAAAATACAATAATAATGAAAAAGCTTGAAATATAGCAAGAATTACCACAATGTGATACAGAGAGGAAATGCTGCTGGAAAATGATACCAGCAGACTTTGCTCAAGGCAGGGTTACCGCAAACCTTTTAATCTGTCAAAAATGCAAGTCTGAGAAGCTTATAATTGTGTGTTTTTTGATCAAGGGTTTTGTAGCATTAAAAATAGACGGCTTAACCACCGATGGTCCGGGGGTTAAGAATCACCTTTCAATGCAGGGGACGTGGGTTCGATCCCCGGTTGGGGAACTGGGACCCCACATGCCGAGGGCAGCTAAGCCAGAGCCCCATGACTGCCGAGCCCGTGCGCCACAACTATGGGGTCTGTTGTGCAACGGAAGACCCCACATGGCGCAACGGCGATCAAGGGCCACAAGCAAGACCTGATGCAGCCAAGCAAAGAAATGACCATGTTTTAACAAGAACACAAAGGTATGAACCACAGTGATTAAAATAAAGAGAGACGGCTTTCTCACATGTTAGTAATTCAAGCCCAAAGTAACTCTTCTCCCCTCCTGACAGAGGAGCACACCCGAGGGCCAGGAAGGGAAAAGGAATAAGCCTTGAGGCCACGGAAGTGAAGCAGGGAGAGTTGCAGGCCCATAGGTGTCCTGGAGCTCTCCAGGGATAGGGACACCAATGGTAAGGCAGATGGTGTCCAGAATGACAATCTGAGCTCTGCGGTGGGGGGTAGTGTGTGGGAAGTCTCAGGAAATCATCTCGTCTTCCTTCTTGGAGATTCAGAAGCAAAAATCAAGAAATGACTGATATGAGCGCTAACGTCCCCAAAACGCCACTGTTTCCAGTCCAGAGAATGGCCCCCAGGTTCAACTGTAACACACGTACTTCCTTATGCTTGACCACAACTGTGCCCTTCCACAAATCCAGATAAGCAGACGAAAACGTACTTGGTGAGCTGCCACCAAGGGTCCCATGAGCCCTTGCAGTATAGCGCTCAGGACTCAGGTCCACGCTGCCTGTCCGTGGCTGGGCAGCTCAAAGGGTTTCAACGTGGTGACTCAAAGGCGAAGCTCACAGGCCCCATTCCACTGTGGCCCACAGCTGACTGTTGGCCGGGCGAGACTCCTGGACCGGCCCAGTGTTGACACTTGGTGATGGGCAGAATCCAGCTATATGCCTGTAGTTAATCACTTTATATATATATTTTAAATATATTTATTTGGCTGCCCCAGGTCTCAGCTGTGGCATGCGGGATCTAGTTCCCCTGGGGGATTGAACCCAGGCCCCCTGGATTTTAGCCACGGGACCACCAGGGAAGTTCCATTAATCATTATTTGTTGAGTGACGGGCAAATCCTTATGAATCTATCACCTGGCCTAAGAAAACTGACCAAAAGTCCACGCTTTGTGAACAAGGGTCAAAGGCATGACCATCACATAGAAGTTCAGTGTCAGATTATTAGAGCCCCCAAATGCCTACTGTCCTTGATCTAATGAATATCCAAAGAACCCCAGACCCTCTCAGATTGCCAGCTGTTTTCCTGAGACAAGATATTACACTAAAGTCATGGATTTCCCTGGTGGCTCAGCTGATAGACAACCCGCCTGCCAATGCAGGAGACACAAGAGACATGGGTTTGACCCCTGGGTCAGGAAGATCCCCTGGAGAAAGAAATGGCAACCCACTTCAGTATTCTTGCCTGGGAAATCTCATGGACAGAGGAGCCTGGCGGGCTACAGTCCATGGGGTCACAAAGAATCAGATATGACTTTGTGCTCATACACGCACACATACACACATATACATGCACATGCGTGGACGCACACACACACACACATACACGTGGCTTAGCTAGATCTAAACCAAAGTCCTACAAGCAATTCAAAGAACTTTGTGAGGATTCCCTTCCGAAAACACCACACCCACTCACGCTTTCATGTATACACGTGCATTTAAGCACAGCATACAAGCATATCTTGGAACTGTACAGATTCAGAACCTCTCATGTTTTACGAGAATGGACTTCAAGTAGGAAAGTATTCACAAGCCAGGCCTGCAACTGCAAAGATGAATAAAAGTTCCATTCCCTGGAAGCTTTGGAAAAGAATCTGATCAAGCAAAAAATGGACTTATCTATTTCTTTACTTACAATTTTGGTTAATTTGCATATGGATCCAAAAGGATTGTAAATTTTATACCCATGTTTAGGTGATTCTCAGAAAAAGAATGAGCCACGCAGCCCTATGTTCGAAGTGCTTCATAAAAAACCAGAACGAGTCACTCAAGCTTTTCCCAAAGGGAAGCGTGTGGTCCAAAGGCACGGCGCCTCATCTTCCCCTGGGCACTGTACCCTGCCAGGCCAGGAAGGCATCCAGACAGCCAGAGCTGCTGGCCTCTTCTGGGTCCTGACCAAGGGGTCTACACTGTGTCTCTCTGTAAGAGGGTCTGGCTTCCCCTGCCTGCCTCCTGTCTCTGTCATACTTAACTTCAACAAAAACAGAAGAAAGGAAAGGAAAAGAGGGAGAGAGGGAGGGGAGGAAGGAGCGGGGAGGGAGACAGGCAGGAAGAAAGAAAGGAAACACATCACACCCCAAAAGCAAATCCTATACCCATTAAAATTCACTGAGGGAACCAGGAAGTGGTCGGTAAGCTAAAGTGGCCTTCTTGTCTCATAATCAGATACATTCTTATAAAACCCACTCATGTACAAACTCAGATTCCCAACAATGAGTCTCCATTTCAGAAAAAAGTTTTGGATTTGAAAACTCATGGAGGCTAACAGTTCCTCCGCTTACTACAGCTGAGTACTACTGCACCAAAACTGGCTGATGTACTGCCTCTAGGCTTTCCGGATCTATTAAAAAAACACACACACACACACACACCCACAGATAGGATGACATAATCCATGTCACGGGCTTCCCTGGTGGCTCAGATGGTAAAGAATCTGCCTGCAGTTAGGGAGACCTAAATTCCATCCCTGGATAGGGAAGATCCCCTGGGGAAGGGAATGGCAACTCACTCCAGTATTCTGGCCTGGAGAATCCCACGGACAGAGGAGCCTGGCAGGTACAGTCCATGGAGTTGCAAAGAGTCGGACACGACTGAAAAACTAACACACACACACACATATACACACAATCCATGTAAGAAACGCTGGGAATCAGTACAAACTACCATTCATTTGGGTAACACATTCACTGTTTTTTACGGGCATGTTTTATCCTATGTTGCCACGATGAGAAAAATATTAAAACAAGACCACGCATAAGATCAACTGGTAAAAACAATCGCTATCTGAGTCAGAATTTCAGAGTGAGGAAGAACCATCAAGACCATCTAATAGATTTCAGTCGAATTCTTCTGCTTTCAGATGAAGAACGGCGGTGGGCACTAACAGTAACCGCGCGCCCGCTAAGATCGAAGAGGCACACAAAGCGGCAGCTCTCAGCGCTCGCACCAGCCTAGCACAGCAGCTTTTATCAGTCATCGTAGAGACAGAGAGGGGGGTATAGAGGCTTTTAATAATATTCCCCAGGTCAGAGAAAACCCGGATCCAAAACCAGCTCTGCCTGCCTCCACAGACCACGTTTTGAAAATGGTACGTGGCTGCCTTTCCTCTCTCTCTCTCTTCTTGTTTTTTGCAAGAGGGGGCCGGGAGAATGACCAAGCAGAATGCACAAGTCCTGCTCCCTACTTCCTCGCACACATTTCATGGTGCTAAGGAGAGGTCACTGCATTAAATGAAACTTAGCTTTTCTGTTATCTTTCAAGCGACTGGGGACGACCAGTTCTCTAAACTTTGTGGCTCTTTAAGAACCTGAGAAATGGACCCTAAGCAGACTTTCCTTCCACTCCTAGGAGCTTATAATACTGTTAAGAAGAAAAAAAAAAAAAAGGAGCCTTCTTTTCTCCTGTGAGTCATTTCACTGCCAATAGGCTGTCTCTTTAATGGCGCACAGCACCCGGTCCTCAAATCCATGGCCTTTCAGAAGAGACTGCTGGGACTGGCTGATCCCTTCCAGACTCTAGCCCAGGCTCCTCTACAGATGGATAAAGAAGTGAAGCTCAGGGAGTCAGTTGGTTTCCATAAAAGAGTTAGAGACGCGGCTAACTTCCTTTCTAGGTCTAATGGATGATATCGA
Source organism: Neotragus pygmaeus (assembly GCA_006410875.1). Lineage (NCBI taxonomy): Eukaryota > Metazoa > Chordata > Mammalia > Artiodactyla > Bovidae > Neotragus > Neotragus pygmaeus. Next base: position 31,018 of record SJYV01032515.1, on the reverse strand, counting down.
CTAATCGGGCTTCCCTGGTGGCTCAAAGGTGAACAATCTATCTGCCAATGCGGGTTCTATCCCTGGGTAGGGAAGATCCTCTGGAGAAGGAAATGGCAACCCACTCTGGTATTCTTGCCTGGGAAATCCCATGGACAGAGGAGCCTGGCAGGCTACAGTCCACAGGGTCACAAAGATTCAGACACGACTGAGCGACTAATCATCTTCTAGTTGCTTATGTGGCCATCACCCTCCATTAACTCCTCCTTCCAGGAAGTCTGCAACCCAGCAGGGAAAACCTTTAAAAAGGCGAAAGCATCTTACTGATTTAGCTACCCAATTAATATCTGTCAGCCAGTTTGACACTCTCTACGTATGCGGAACCCTCTGAAATCAGGTGAATGGTCTCACTTGACACTGACCTGCCCTTGGCCTCTGTCAGGGTAGGTTCCGAGATGGGCATCTGGCTTGGCTGCTGCCCCAGCACAGGCCACGTGGAAAGTGGAGCAGGGCCCTGACTCTCACTGAAGGTCTCACCTACTGGGCTGTATGCTGGACACACCTCAGCCTGCTGGAGCCTCCCGTCCTACCTTGTAGGATAAGCACGCACTTTTCCACCCTCTTTTAGGGAAGATTAGCCTGTGTTCACACTGCTGGGAAATTCCATGGACAGAGGAGCCTGGCGGGCTACAGGCCATGGGGTCGAAAAGAGCTGGACATGAACCAAGCAATGAAACAAGAAAAACACTGCTAGGAAGCAGTGGAAACAGGATACACCCCCAAGCCTGTTCTCATTCCAGAGCCTACCTTTAATTGCTCTCTGCGATCATTAACGTTGCCCATTAACTAGAACCAGAAGGGGGAGGGGTGCTGGTGTTTCTGCCAGTGACCCTGGCTCACTTACAGTTTCAATCTCTTGCACACACATGGTCACGGCAGAGATGGCACTATCGCATGGGCCACATGCAGCACTGTCCACAGACCACAGAGCTGAACATAAGCATCTTGGGCCCTAAGGTGGGGCCTTGGCTGAACACCAACTGACGTCCAGAAGACTGGTCCTGCCTTAACTGAGGGAGCAGGAGGACTATGGAGCTTCAGCCCTAAGATTGAGGCCCTAAAGTCTGCTTCTGCTGGGGGACACTTCCGGGAGGGCCAAGTTCCAGCACGCTGCTTATTTGGGGGGAAAGCCCACCCATGCTAGGCTGAGAGCACCCAGCAAAGGGTCCCAGCTGAGGGTGTTGATAATGGCACCCGGCCCCACATTGTGCCATGCGCAGACATGTAGCCTCTGTGACATCACCCAGGCAACAACTTGGCTTTTTTAGGGACTAAAAGCCAAAGTGCTTGGAGGGATCTGAAAGACGAATTAAGGAAGGAGAAGAGAAAACCAGTTGTGACCATCATGCCAGGCTTCAAGGAGGGTCCCTGCTGATTCCACTCACCCCAAGTCCTGTAAGTCCTGCAGGAGCAGGGCCTTGGAGGAGTCTGGCCCGAGGAAGCAAGGCTTCACATGTCCACCGCCCCTGCCTGCCAGGTGACGAAGTGCTGGAGAGCTTTGGAGACAGACTAAAGCGGAATGAAGACTCAGTTGGGAGTCAAGTGGCCAGAATTCTACTCTGCACCTTGCTGCTCACTAACTCACAATTTGGGGTAAGACAGTTACCCTCCATGGGCTCCATTTCCTTATCCATAAAGTAAGAGGGAAGATTAAGCTGACTGCTAAGGTCTGCTGCGGGGCTCAGATTCTGATTTCTCTGTTTTCAGGAACAAATTGAACATCTCTGCTAATTTCTTGGACTTTTCTTTGTTAATATTCAGAAAGAAACCCACCAACAACCATTAGCAATTTTCTTGAGCATGTTCAATTTTTTCAATGAAATATGGCATGTAATTACCGCTTCCTTTGTTCTTTCATTTAATGTTTTGTGGAGTGGGGAAAGTACTATTAAAATACATCAAACATTAGAAAGTGGTTAAAGAATAGTCTTAAAATATAAAGTTAAACATGACCACTTTTCAATGTTTAAATGTCTGTAAATCCAAGATCTACTGGGACTTCTATAACCTGCTAAGAGAGGTCATTTTCATGTAAAATGAGGTTTAGAGAGCTTGACCTACTCAAAGTCACAAAGGAAGTCAGTGGCAGGGTCTGGATCCCTGGAAGAGATGCCAGGAGTCCTCCCAGCATAGATCACGATCTTCCTAGCCCACCCGTCTTTCGAGACGCCCTGCTACTCTTCTTGACTTAGAAACGCACGCTCTGCACAAAGCAAAGTCCAAACTTACTGCAGGGTAACTGCAGCCACAACTGTACTTGTCCCCCTGGGGGCCCTGTCCAAAGGTGAAAAAGCAATCCTACCCAAGGGCATTTCAACCACTGACCCTGTGCAGGAGGTATTCATGTCTCAAACTGACCAGAAAATTTGAGGAGTTCAGTCGCCAAGTCTCTGCATAGCTGAGACACACCTTGGAGTGCGTGTATGAGTGCTCAGCTGTGTCTGACTCTTTGTGACCCCATGGACCATAGCCTGCCAGGCTTCTCTGTCCATGGGAGTCTCCAGGCAAGAGAACCAGAATTGGTAGCCATTCCTTTCTCCAGGGGATCTTCCTGACCCAGGGATCGGACCCGTGTCTCCTGCATTACAGGCAGAATCTTTACTACTGAGCCACCAGGGAAGCCCATTCAATTTGGAGGAAACTGTGAAAAGAGGCAGTTTTCCTGATTATTTCCTCACATTGCCTAGATGAATGACTGGAGTAGGTGGGACATGCAAGGTGATCTTCTTACCTTGACAGTTGAGAGGCAGTAATAACCTGGTCATTTGTCTCTGGAAATGATTTAAAAATGAAAAACAAAACAAGCAAACAAAACAGGAAGAAACCCGATCTGGAGTGGTATTAGCCTCCTTAGTTCCCCCAAGATGTGTATAAGAGACAGNTACCTTGACAGTTGAGAGGCAGTAATAACCTGGTCATTTGTCTCTGGAAATGATTTAAAAATGAAAAACAAAACAAGCAAACAAAACAGGAAGAAACCCGATCTGGAGTGGTATTAGCCTCCTTAGTTCCCCCAGCAGGTCGATGGCCAGACTTTATACCTTCATGGGGGGGGTTGGGGGGGGTGTGGGCATTAGTGGCTCAGTCATGTCCGACTCTGTGACCCCATGGACTGTAGCCCGCTGGGATGTACGTGTGTTTAAATGTTTCTAGATAAGCTCATCAGCGCCCTTTTCTCATACTTCATGCCCTCATGAAAGACATGGGAAGCACCCTGCCACTCTCTTAAAATGAAACACACAGGAAGATCCTTCCTCTACAGCAGAATAAGCTTTACCTGTGTATTTCCGTCAATTTTCCTATCACTAGAATCACAAGGCATGGTTTCTACAATAGCGAGACAGACAGACCTGCTGGCCTGTGGCAGGTTATTTACACTGAGTGTTCTTTAAGACAAGGCACAGGCAGGACAAGTGCAAAGTGTTTAAAGGAAACAGAGCTACAGAGAAAACAATAGCTCTTTTTTTTTTTTTTTTTGGTAAAGATTGGTTTGATGTGGACCATTTTTAAAAAGTCTTTATTGAATTTGCCCCAGTACTGTTTCTTTCTTTTTTTTTTTTTTTGGTTTTTTGGCCACAGTGCATGCGGGATCCTAGCTCCCTGACCAGGGATATGAACTGGCATCCCCTGCCTAGGAAGGCGAAGTCTTCTCCACTGGTCTGCCAGGGCAGTCTCCAGCCAGAGCTCACTTTTGCTTTTTCTGGTGCTCTGGTTTGCTAAGTGGAAGAATGCAAAGGAAAAGGCCCCAAACTTGGCTTCCTTTGCTTAAGACCAGGAATAAAGTGTTCCCTTGCTGAGATCTTAAGAGCTCTCTTTTAAGAGCTGTCTGCAATTTCAGCACCATGGACTCAGCACTGCCCCAAGCTCTCCCCTAAACTGGCTTCTATTGCTGTAATTAACGAGGGCAGGTGGGACGATTTCCGCTGCGGCTGTAACGTTACCATGCTGCCCGTGGCTAACAGCAGCTCTTCACCTGCTGCCCTGGATGCCCGGCCTGCCCAATTAGCACCTCATTCTAGGCAGGCCCCGCATTTAATTGCCACGTGTCTCAAGTGAGCACTTGAGTTTATTGTCTCGTTCACGTACTAGTTCAAGAGCCTGGGCTCCCCGGTTAGAATACAGTCTTCAGCTTCTCTTAGGCAGGTGTGTGTTTGCAGTTTCCTTATCATTTCAGGCCCACGGGAACACTAGGGACACACAGGCATGCAAACAAATACTTCCTGATTGTTTGAAGAGCTTCTTAGATATTTATTCTGGGAATAAGCACGTGGCTGGAATCTGGGTCTCCACGCCTATCTCAGCCCTGTCTACCAGATCCACTGGCCTTCTCTGCTGTTGAGGGCTCTCACCTACATTGAGTTAAGCTCTACTTGGTCTGTATGTAACCTTTCCCCTTACCTAAAAGAGCTGGCTGAAACAGATACCGGGGCTTCCTACGAGCACCACCCTCAACATTCCCTTAGAGAAAGGAACACACTCCTTGCTTTTGGAATTAAAACTATAGCTTATATGGCCTTACCACTCCCATAACAAATATGTTGTTTAGCTGCTCAGTCGTGTCTGACTCTCTTTCAACTCCATAGACTGTAGCCCACCAGGCTCCTCTGTCCATAGTTTCCCAGGCAAGAAAACCAGAGTGGGTTGCCATTTCCTTCTCCAAGGGCTCTTCACGACCCAGGGATTAAACCCACATCTCCTGCATTGCAGGTAGATTCTTTACCGCTGAGCCACCTGGGAAACCTACAAGAAACATAAAGTGAAGTGTGAAAGTGAATGTTGCTCAGTTGTGTCCAACTCTTGTGACCCCATGGACTATACAGTCCGTGGAATTCTCCAGGCCAGAATACAGGAGTGGGTAGCCATTCCCTTCCCCAGGGGATCTCCCCAACCCAGGGATCAAACCCAGATCCCCCGCAATGCAGGCGGATTCTTTACCAGCTGAGCCACAAGGGAAGCCCATAAGAAACACAAGCCTCCTTCAAATACTCTGGTGAATGAAATGAAAGGGGACACCTGCATAAAGGGGTGGTTAGGAATGCAGGTATGGGAGCGAGGTTGTCTGCTCTCAAATCCTGATTCTGCTGCTTCCCAGTTATGTGACCTGGGACCTTGGTCAAGACAATCTCTCTGTACCTCAGTTTCCCAATCTGTAAAATAGGATAATAGCACCTGCCTCACAGGGCTATTGTTAATAGGACTGAATCAGTTAGTCTTTGTGAAGTGTTTCGGAACAGAGCTGGGCAGATAGTAAGCACTATTATGCTTCGGCTATTATTAGATATAATTAATAAGAATACAGAGATTTAGGACAGATGGCGGAGAAGGCAATGGCACCCCACTCCAGTACTCTTGCCTGGAAAATCCCATGGACAGAGGAGCCTGGTAGGCTGCGGTCCATGGGGTCGCTAAGAGTCAGACACGACTGAGCGACTTCCCTTTCACTTTTCACTTTCATGCATTGGAGAAGGAAACGGCAACCCACTCCAGTGTTCTTGTCTGGAGAATCCCAGGGACGGGGGAGCCTGGTAGGCTGCCGTCTATGGGGTCGCACAGAGTCGGACACGACTGAAGTGACTTAGCAGCAGCAGCAGGACAGAACAGACGGACCTACAAATCAGTATGAACCCAAAAGAATCTGACAGTGATGGGAAAACAAGCTGGTTAATAGAATAATATGCCATTCTTGGTGTTTTGATTTTCTGGCAAACGTACAGTCTTTGAACTGCTTCAATAAACCAAAAAGAACTCCGAATTTATGGGGTTTTGAAATATCTAATGTATGATCACAACAAATGTGATAAAAAATGTTCTGGCTGCATTAAAGTACAACAGTTAGCGAAGATGTCATTGTTTTAGAAGAAAATTTAAAACGAACATTCAATTGTTTGTATCTCTTATATCGATTTAGGCTAACATGTCAGATATTGTTTGTAGTGTTATTTAGCAAATACTGCCAATCCTTCTCCAGCAGAGAATCTTTAGTCATTTATCTGGGAAACACTTCAAATGTATGTTCTATAGTTTGAAAGACACACTGAAAGATTTTTACATAAAGATGATCCCCTGGTGTCTTTCTCTGACTTTTCTGATACATTCGCTGCCACTTTTTAAACCCTCGATCCTCTTAGATATCCTACCTATCCGGGGTCTCTTCTTTCTGAGCGATCTCGAGCGCAAGACACCGTTTCTAACATCAGAAGCGCCCTGTTATCTCATCACCCAGGTGCTCATTAGAATTCAGGCGTTCAATCACACAAAGGCCTCCAAGCGCATGTGTCCCAACAGGTGGGGCACCTGTACTTTCATGAAGGAGGAAACCCTTCTGGGTTTACCTCTCCGAGTTTCCTGGAGGGCAGAATTCAACACTGCAAGACATCCTCCCTATAGGTATACCTGCAGAGACTTACAGAGAGACACCGGAAGCAACGAAAGGTCCAGTCTACTAAGAAGAGAAGATTTATTTGGGGGCTCGGCAGTTTAGGGCTTCAGAATGTGGGCAGGTACTTCCTCTCCATACCCTCTTCAGAGGGTATACCACCTCCCTATCCCACGATGTTCACTGGCGCCCCTGTCACAGCTCTTCACCACGTTTATGCTGGGTCTGGAGCCTTCCCTCTGCCTGGGAGCTTCTCCAGGCAGAAGCTGTGTTTCACTTGTCTCAGTGTCTCAAAGCTAGCACAAAGCCCATCAACAGTAGGCTCCCAAGAGTTATCTGTGAAACTGTATTGAGGCTACTATCTGAGACACCAGCCATTCTTCGGAGGATCAAGCAGCCAAGGGTTAGTTTCACTTCTGACAACAGGGAGGTTCCTCAAAAGTGGGGCACTTGGAAAAGTCATCAGATCCCCTGGTTGCTACTATCGTTTTGGGTTAACTTTCCTCCATTTATCTACCTGGCCCCTTTAAAATCTGTTTCCTGCCTTATCAACCCCGCCTTAATGGGCTCCTTCAGTGACCCCACGTTCACCTTGCAGGTATCCTTTCTGGATATTCAAGGCCGTATTCCTACTTGGTCACGACCGGGGCCGGCATTTCTTTTTTTTGTCCACGGTTCCCAGCGATCACCTGGTCAAGCCAGGGCTTCCAGTCCCTGCTGGGAAGCGCTGGGGACGCCGGGGCACTGCGCCCCCGCAACTCCCCCGCCAGCCTGACCAAGACTCTCCCCTCTACTCTCTTTGGGACAAAGCTCCGGCAACCATCCGGGGCATGGGGATCCTGCAAGGTTCCGGG